>JAQZBX010007549.1:0-25413 GCA_029593785.1 Cabassous unicinctus
GGGGGCTCTATCCACCGAGCCACACCCGCTTCCCTTTAGTTAATTTTTGTATATGGTGTGAGGCAGGGGTCCACTTTTATTCTTCTGCATGTGGATATACAGTTTTCCCAGCACCATTTGTTGAAGAGATTGTTCTTTCCTCATAGAGTATGTTGGCACCCTTATCAAAAGTCATTGGCCATAGATATGTGGGTTTATTTCTGAACTCTCAATTCTATTCCATGGGTCTATATGTCTATCCTGTGCCAATACCATACTGTTTTGATTACTGTAGCTTTGGAACACATTTTGAAATCAAGATGTATGATTTCACACTCCAACTTTGTTCCTCTTTCTAGAGATGGTTGATGATTGGCATTTCCATTTTTGCAAAGATGGCTGTTGGAATTTTGATTGGGATTGCATTAAATCTGTAAATCACTTTGGGTAGTACTGACACCTTAATGATATTAAGTCTTCCAATGACTATGGGATATCTTTCCAGTTATTTAGGTCTTCTTTACTTTCTTTGATATCCCCATTTTACAGATAAGGAAACTGAGGCTTGGGGAGGTTGAGTGACTTGCTCCAGGTTCCATAGCTTGGAAGTTCAGAGGCAAGATTAGAACCCATGCCTGACTTGTTTCAAAATCCATGTGGTTTCCAAGGTGCCAGATGAACTTGGAACCTGACATAACTACTTATGACATCTCTGGGTCCCTGTCACACTATTGGCAGACTAGTCCCCCATCCCTTTTCAAATGTCATGATTTTAAGTTTTCTCAGTAGGGCACCCCCTTCTATCTGCAATGCCATCCCCAACATCCATTTGGGCCTGTTAAAATCCTACCCATCTGTTTGACTAAATTCCCATGCCACCTCTGACATGAAACCTTCTCCAGACCTGCTCTGGAGTATTTCTAAAAATACTGGCACCATACTGTTTGTGTCCTGACCCCTTACTGCCATCTATTGTTGTCCACTGTGGTGGTTTCTAAATTTCCCTGTAACTGTCTGGTCTTGGCTTAGGCCACATATCTGCTTCCAACTTAGTGGGTCATCTTGTAGCCTTTGCCCACACCTTGGAAAGTGAAAAGGGGTAGGAGTAAAAGGGGAAGCATGTGGGTAGGAGGATAAGATTTCCTGGAACGGAACAGGATTTGGCCAAGAAGCAGTGTTGGTCAGGGGCCACCAGAATCCTAATCGTTGAGATTAAGGGAGAATGAGGAAACTGCAGGTTTAAGGAAGGACCAAAATAGAAGGGTAAAATTGTAGGGGTGTTGAGATGATAGGGAAAGTGGAGACAGGGTAGAAGACTGGAGATATGCATTAGCCATGAGGCCTGGTAGTGGACGAGGGAGGAGGCTGTATGTCCGAGGGGGAAGCTTTATCAACAATTGCATGGCAATGACATTGTTCTTCCTAGTGGAGAGGTGGGTGGGATTGAATCTCCAAGTCCTACAGAAGAGATGGCATCTGGCCCATCCCCTTAAAACCTTGAGAGAGTTCATATCCTGGAGAAGGGAAGAGGAACATAGAAAGAGGCTTGCAATTAGGGTTTTAAATAAATCCTCTCTCCCTCAGTTCCCATGTCCTCTTGCCAGAGGTCATGTTATTCCTGCGCATCTGTTCATCTGGGAGGGGCCTGTTGCTTGGTGAGATGGGCAGAGCAAGAATTTATAAAATTTTCAACAAGAACCCTATGCCGGTAATGGGTTGGGGACCCAGTGGTGAACAGGATCAAATTGGTTCCTTTCTACAAAAAAACCCACTAGCTACCTGTATGACGTTAGTATCTTAGCCTCTCTGAGACTTAGTTTGCTCACCTGTAAAATCAGGAAATTATACCCACCCTGAAACATTTGGAAGGTGTACAGCTCTTTTTAGGCACTTGAAACAAGGTTAGATTTGTTTGTCCTTTTGCACAAGGAATTTGCCAATGCTCAAGGTATGTTGGACCCTGGCTATTTCTCCTGAACTCCCTCCCACTTCCTCCTGATTTTACCTAATAAGAATGAGCTATTGTGGAGTTTTGATGAACAGTTTTTAAGTGCTTACTGTTATAATTTCTTTAATACATTATTTGATTGAATCTTTCAAATAACCCTGAATATTATTATCCCCATTATACAGATGAGGAAACCAAGACACATACAGGTCAAATAACTTTTCCAAGGTCACACTAGCTAGTGAGTGAAGAGGTGGGATTTAAATCAAGACTATAAAGTATGTCCACTTGAAGATTATTTTGAATTGCTCCTATCCCCGCTTGGTTTGCCAGAGCTGTTATCACCAATACAACACAATGGTTTAACTTAAACAATGGGAATTTATTGGCTCATGGTTTTGAAGCTAGAGGGTTTGCTTTCTTCTGGGGTTGCAAGTGTTTGCCGCTGGCTTGCCAGCAAACCTTGGGGTGCGTTGGTTTGTATTTCTGCCTCCCATCACAGAACTATTATCTTTCCTTTATTGCTTTTGTGACTTCCTGATTCTCTTTATAAAGCCTCCAGTAGTTCAGATTAAGACCCACCCTCCTTCAGTTGGGCCTTTACTAAAACTATTATCTTTGGGGGGCAGATGTGGCTCAAATGATTGGGCATCCATTTCCCATACAGAGGGACCTGGGTTTGATCCCTGGGACCTCCTGATAAAATAAAAGAAAAAATATAGAAGGTGCGTGGGTGTGCCGTCAGGGCCTGTGAGTGGGTGAGCTCCCAGGCCCCGCAAGCAGGTGAGCCACCAGGCCCCACTGAACCATGCAGCAAGATGATGACGTAACAGGAGAGAGATGCAGAGGAAAGCCAAGACGAGACATGCCAAAAAAACAGGAAATGAGGTGGCACAGGTGGCAGAACGCCTCTCTCCCACATCGGAGGTTCCCAGGATTGAATCCTGGTAAAGGCAGGAGGAGAAGAATGAGAAGAGAGGGCAGGAAACAGACACAGAGAATTGCCCAGCAAATGGACACAAAATAGCAAAAACGGGGGGATTTTTAAAAAGTAAATAAATAAATCTTTTAAAAAACACAAACTAATATCTTCAAGAGGGCCAATTTACAATGGGTTCAGACCCACAGGACTGTGGATAAACATTAAGAATAGGTCTAACTTGGGGGACATAATTCAATCCACCACACCCTCCTTCCATTTTGGGCAGGACTGAGTGAGGAAGCAGCGTGACTTCACACAGTTCCCTTCAGTGGCATTTGGAGGGCCAATGGTTTAATTTGAGGAGCTACACTGCAAGGTCAAAACAAGTACTTAGGTTCAAATGTTGACAAGTAGGCAATTCAAAGAGAAGCTACACGCGAATACCACATAGCTTAAATAGTTTTCACTTACTTATTTCCACCAACAAGCTGAGAAGCAAGAGTGGATGGAAGGCACATGACACCTGTCAGGGATCAACCAGTCCCCGCTCCCTGCCTCGGCCACCACTCATCCCCAGTCAGGGCATCTACTGGGGTCAGTGCTCTGCTCTCAGAAGTCTTTGCCCATATCTGCACAAGGGTTGGAGCTGCTGCGTGGCCAGTGTGTGGTGTTAGGCTACCAGGTCATTCCACTCCTGAGAGACCCAGGGAGTCAAGGCTCAGTGTTACCTGGCAGTCTGGGCTTGACATGACTAAATGAGACACTATTGCAAGACTTGTTTGATGGTTAAAAGTATGAGACAAAAGCAAAGCATTGTTATGGGGGGACTGGGAATCAACTTTCTTGAAGAGGAATAACCTGAAGATCAGGAAAGCTAATCCTTACTCAAGGTCACAGATGAGGAATGTAGGACCAAAACTTGAACATGGGTCTCCCCACACCCGGTCTCTCCCATGCCCACAACTGAACTGAAGCTGGATTCTGATATTCTTGACTCTAGGCTAGGATGAAAACACTAATGCTTTGAAATGTCTTTTTCCCCTATAAAAGGAAAGGGAAAGATATAATTATTAGTGAACTTAGTGAAGAGAGAAGATAAAATTCTTTTTCTTTCATGTTTTGGGAACTGTATAAATTATACCCCAGAATGTACACCTGCAAGAGTGGGGCCTCATCCCTGCCTGCACGGCTCTGCTTGGCACACGCCAGACACTCAGTCCCTAAGACTGACTGAAATGAATCATATAGCTCTGTCAGTTCCAATCAATAGCTTGTCCACTGAACCCAAGCTTTCCAAATTAGTATTGAAATAGCCAGGAGCCTCAGAAAAAAATTATTTTAAACATCAAGAAACACTTTTCCTAAAGGGGTATTCTAAACAGTAGGCTTGGAAAAATAATCTGGTAGTGGATGGTATAAAAGTAAAGACAAGAGTGAAATAAAAGCAGAGAGGAAGGAAAAACAGTCAAGAAGTAAACTTTTAAAAAATCTGTATGTTCATTTATTTTTATAAAATTTTATTTAAGTACATCATTCATACATGAACATATACAAACAATCAATGTATAGTAAAAATGGTGAGCTTACATAACAAAGATATGGCATCATACAGGACTCCCATTAGTCACCCCACCACCAAAACCTGGCATTGTTGTGAAACGGTTAATGAAAACTATGAAAGAGCATCATCAAAATATTACTACTAACTATAGACCATATTTTACATTTGATGTATTTTCCTCCCAACCCTCCTGATTATTAACATCCTGTATTGGTATTATATATTTGTTATTGTTCAATGTATGTCCATTTATCTGTATTGTACAGCACCTTTCCCAGAAAGTAGTTAAGGTGTCTAAAATGACCAAGAGATGAAACGGAGATTTATTCAGTGTGATATGGCAGAAAGGGTATGACTTAAAGACTGGCAGGGCCTAATATTCTGGCTTTTACTAGCTTTGTAACCTTAAGTCAGTTACTTAACCTCCCTGAGCCTAAATTTTTCTCTACTTTAAGTTAACGATTGTTGTAAGGATTAGACACAATGTAGGTAAAGCCACAAGAGTGGCTGCCTGGCCTATAATAGGACTCAAGTGAAGGGAATCTATTATTTTATTTTAGATCAAAAAGGAGGAGAGAGTCACATCATTACCATCATCACAATCACCACCATCATCATTAACACCATTGTCACAATCACCCCTTATCACCATCACCACCATCATCATCATAACCGTCATCTCAATCATCACCGCAATCACCATCACCACCATCCCCATCATCACCATCACCATTATCATCACCATTGTCATTACCACCACCATCATCACCATCATCACCATCATCACCATCATTGCCCTTGTCACTAGTATTTTTTGAGTGCTCACTATTAGAATCAGGCACACTCTTCTGATTTATTTATATGCATTAATTCATTTAATCCTTACAATCCCATGTAGAAACACGAGGAAAGAGGAGCATAGAAAGGATGAGTAACCTGTCCAAGATCATATGCCTTGGCTGTGGTGGACCTGGGCTAGGCTTCAACAGTTAGGTAAGGTGATAGCTCCTGCCGTAGGCTGTGCAACCCACCTAAGCATATGTGTAATCTTGTATATGCCCCAGCTTGTAACCAGATGAGAAGACTAATAGCCTTTCTGTTGCCTAGTGAGGTTGGAAGAGAGCTGGCTCAAGACTTGGCTTAGCTGCTTGATAGTTGCAAGGATGTTGAAGAGGCCTTTCACCTCTCCAGCTTTATTTCTTATCGATGAAATGGGAACCTCAATATTGTACCTCACAAGTTACTGACCGACAGAATGTATATGAAAGAATTCTAACTTGCAAAGCAATATTCAAACAAGAAGCATCATGATGATGGTTTGGAAAAATATAGTATCAATAAGGACTTTAGACTTCAGAAAATTTTCTAACTGTCCCTTCTCCACAAAACTGCCACTTGCTCTTCCCTCCTGCAGAACAATGGGGAAGAAAAGAAACCTATCAATTTCCAATTTACTCCTTGTAGCTCATATTTTGATGTCCTCAAGTGGACCCGTCATGTCCCAACAAACTCAGATGAGATGCAGCAAACTTGCCACCCTTTGGCACTTGTACTATTCAAAATAAATACACCAAGGAAATCTCAGGTTAAAATGCATGCAATTTTCCTTTAAAATACACAGGCGCTTTCTAAGACAGCCATTTCACTTGGCTGTGGGACGCTCATCGCTCCAAATTAAACAAGGGTGTTAGTGAATTGAGCCAATTCATCTGCTTCCTCCCAATGTAAATATATATACCAGTGTGGCCATGGGTGTCTATGTACAGCCAGGGAGTGTTTATATGGCAAGAGTAGAGCCTGACAGTCGGGATTTGATCCCTGTTGCCACTTGGCCTCTGGTACTCAGCGGATTCTGCCCTTTCTTGTTCAGAGGTGGATATTCTCTGCAAGAGGTAAGTTTGCAGCCTGGGTCTGGCCCCCCAGCTGAGGAAATAACATGCCTTTTGTAATGTCCTTTCCTTCCCGAGTTTTTGGGCCATTGCTAAAGATGTAGACAGCATACATCCATGAACTGAAGGAAGATCAGGCAAAAGGGGGCAGACAAATGCTCTTTCCAACCAAGCCTAGGCTTGCCCTTCTGGAAAGGTGTCATCTGATATTGGAGAGATTTAAAAGTGAAACTTGCTATACATGAGCGGCATGTTTTGGAGTTGTCCACCATCCTACAGGTTGCCATGACAAATCTGGGATTCACACTCAGGGAGTCTGCTCCAGAGTTTGCTTGGTTTCTTGTTCCTTCACTCTATGGAGACAGCATAGCCACAATTTCAGCCTTTGGGTATCTGTTGTAAGAGCGGACTCTGCTATTTAAAAAGGGTGAATTTAGCCAAGTTACTTCATGTTGCTGGGTCTAGGTTTCTTCTTCTGTAAAATGGGGTTAATAGTATCCATGCTCCATATCCCACAGGAGTGCCATTAGGAAAAAATGTTATGAAAATGTATGTGAAAGAAGTGCATAAATTGTGAAGGGTTAGACAAGTAAGAACAAAACATTTTTTAGTGCTTAATCTTCACGCTACTTATTCTTTATATCAACTCTTTGAGCCAAGTATTATCACTTCACACTAAAATGTGAGGAAACTGAAACTCAAAGAGAAAAAGTGACTTGCCTAAGGTCCAGGACTTAAACCAAGGTCTTCTGAATTCAAATCTAAGACTCTTCTACATGACTCTTTTGTGTTAAGATAATAGTATATTCCCAGGACATGGGCAATGTCTTGTTCTTTATTTTATTTTTAAGTCTCCCTGATCATATAGCTTAGTACCTTGAACATGGAAACGATTTACTTAGTATTTATTCTTGACTGATAGAGAAGAGGCTCAATTAATCAGAAACTTGGAGAAATGCAAATTCTGATTGAGTTTTCTGATGAATCTAGAATTATCTTGGAAAAAAGCCATTTGAAAATTCCTTTCACTCTTTTATTTTTTTTTAAGATTTATTTTTTCCATGCGCCCCTCCCCTGTTTTGCACTCGCTATGTGCTCATTGTGTGTTCTTCTGTGTTTGTCTTCTCTTTAGGCGGCACCGGGAACCAATCCTGGGACCTTCAGGAGTGGGAGAGAGGCGCTTAGTCTCTTGCGCCACCTCAGCTCCCTGGTCTGCTGTGTCTCTTATTGTCGCTCTTCTGTGTCTCTTTTTGTTGTGTCATCTTGCACCAGCTCCTCTGCATGGGCCAGCACTCTGCATGGGCCAGCTCACTACATGGGCCAACTTGCCTTCACCAGGAGGACCCAGAAATCGAACCCTGGACCTCCTTTATGGTACATGGGAGCCCAATCGCTCAGGAATAGAGGTGTAATGGACATAAGTGGATCTTTCTTGGTTTACAGAAGATCTTGCCTTGTGTTCTAGTCATGGAATTATGGAACTCAGAACTAGAACAAATCTTAGAAATCATCTGATTCAATTTTCTGGTCAATGGGTAGATTTCCTCATCACTGTGAACCTCACTTAGTGGCTTGAGACCACATTAACTCAGCTCCCTCTCTCTATCATTTTCACAATTGAAATCAGAATAAACTGGATTTAGGTACCAAACCATTTACAAGCAATGTAATCTTAAGCAAGTTCCTTTAGCATCCTATGTCTCAGTTTACTCACTAAAGGCACACTTTGATACCTTGGTTTTTTTACTTAATCACACACGTGGGAGATTGTTCCATATCTATAAAACTGCCTAATAGTATATATGTATATATACACACACATATCTTAAATTATTTAATTAATCCCCTATCTATAGAGCTTGTTTCCTGCATGGGAGACTGGGAAATGTAGTCTTTAATTTGGCAGCCAGTTGCCCCACCAAAAATCTTGGATCTTAGTGCTGTGGAAGAAGAGAGAATAGATATTGGGGGACACCCAGTAATCTCTGCCACAGGGAGTTTGTGGAATTTGGGAAAAGGCAGTCCTGGAACCTTTGCTTTGGTAACAAGGAGTCTTTGGGGACAGGCTAAGAGTTTGGATCCATGCACTAAGGTTTTCCATTAGAACTATCTCCTTCTCTCCAAATCATTGCCTCCCCGAGACACGGTCTAGGAGCCATTGGGCCTCCCCGACCTCCACATTGGGGCTGTATGGTTAGTCAGCCCTTGGGCTGACCTTGCAGTTGTCTGAGATGTGCCTGTAAAGTAAAGAGCTGCATATCATGTGTGGCTTGTGGAATCTGCTCATGTGACTTGTATTGTCCAAGACTGGCTTGACACAATACTGAGCCCAGGTCAGACCTTGAAAGTTTTAGCTGATCTTTCCTCCAGGGAAAAAAAACAATTCCCGATAGGTTCTCACTAAGGCTTTTATTCTAAACATGCAATGGAGATATTCTGATTACTTGAAACGTCTGGCAAATCACATTCTCATTGAGTAGAGCATATCTGTATTCATTAGAGGTCCTCCCTTATTCTGGACCTGATCTCTCTTTCTCTTTCCAGTAAGCGATTCCTATCTAAACAAGTTCCACCTGCAGCAGGAATTTTGTCAGGATGCATGCTCATTAATATTTGGAAATCAAAGCAACCCTGGAAGTAGTTGTTGTCCCTACATGGAAGAGTATCTATTTCTCTCTCTCTCTCTCTCTCTCTCTTTCTCTCTCTCTCCCTCTTTCCTTTTATCTGGAAATTCCACATAACATGGGGCAAAGGTGTTAGCCACCCCATGACCCATTTCCTTGGGCTGAGACCTCAGAGGGACAACATGTTTTGACATGATATGATTTGTAATAAAATATAGCCTTAGTCAGACAAAGGGCAGGACTGAGAGGGATGGATGCAGTCGCTGTTTCTGCTCAGGGGTCTCCAGTTTTTCAGAGTTGCTGGACTTATTTGCACGGGAGAGCCTGGGCCCCAATTGTGGAATAGGTGGGGTTGGTTTCAACACCCACCTGTTCTACTTCATAGACCTCCTACTTCTTCCAAAACACCACAGACTCAGGGATCCTGGTTAGTTCATGCCCTGTCCATCACCATCCCCTCAAGTGCCTGCCTGGCAGGGTCCCATTCTCCTAATCATTTCTTAACTAACACATTACTAAAACTTCCAAAGCCTTCTTAACACTTCTATAGGAATTGGGCTAAACATAGGTGAATGAGCGTTTACTAAATGTAATTTGGGGTAGTAAGACAAATGTTAACAATTTTTAAAAAAAATCATTGACATTTGCTTCAACTGTTTGGTGATTAACCTACTTAAGATGATAGAGCTAGTAAGTAGCCAAGATGGAGTTCAAACCCAGATCCTCTGCTCATCACCACCCCGCCCAAGCGGGATTTCAGAAAAGGTCAACGGGGCGATATTTGGGGGTAGATGGGTCTTTCAGGGCAGACCCCGCCTTTTTTTTATGGACTGATTCTGCTTCCCGGATTGGCCTGAGTTCATAGAATGGGCTTCTAGGAGAAGCTGAGCATATGGGAGTTTGGGTTCAAGGGTCAATTTGAATCTAGCTGGGCAGAAAGCCGACCAGGAATAACAGAACTTTTGAGGTGAACCAGGTGCAAGTTTTCTTAGGAGAATTTGGAATGAAGCTGGGGCAACCTTTCTTCTCCTTGACTCATCCTGAAAGTACGTCAAGTAATGTGGTTTCAGCTCCGTTTAGCTTCTTTCAGCCTGAAAGTCAAAGCATCTCTCCAAACGAGGGAAACCTGCATGAACTGAAACTGAATTAAGTTCACTCAAACCCCTGTGAACTGAAACTGTTGAATTTCACATAGCTCCAGTTCATTTTTCTTCTCTCCCATCCACCCCCACACCCCAAATCATATTCATTCAGGGAACAAGTCAGATTTTGATTTTTTCCCCAATTGCCAGGCTTACAAAACAATCCAGAAACCAAACTTTTAGTCTATGGTTATAAGTTGGCTGAAAGCAGCCAGGAATTTTGCTTGGCTTTTCTGCTGCTGGATTTGACATGTTGTCCTAATGGAAACAATGATTCCATTCAGGGTAGATAGAGCTCCACACAGAGGGCAGGGCAAATTCCCAGGACACCTGGGTTAATGGGAGGGCTTTCAGAGATGGCAAGAAAATGTCTGCTTTCCTCCCTGCCCTCTCTCAAAGTTCCTTCCCTCCCATTAAAAGATACAGAGGGAAGCGGGTGTGGCTCAATCGATAGAGCTCCCGTGTACCATATGAGAGGCCCGGGGTTCGCTTCCCGGGGCCTCCTTGTGAGGGCAGGCTGGCCCGTGCGGCGCGGTGGGCTGATGCAGCAGGACCTCGCAGCAAGGGGGAGATAAGCAGACACAGAAAAAACACACAGCAAAATGGACACAGCAAACACAAGCAGCAAGGGGGGTATAAATAAATAAATAAATAAATAAATAAATAAATCTTAAAAAAAATAAATAAATAAAAATAAAAAAATAAATAAAAGATACAGACATCCAATTTATCCACAGTTGGTTACACGGATGGCCTGACCCTAATGCAATTAAAGAAAGTACCTGAGATAAGTAGGGCCCCTCTAACATTGGAAAAGTCAGTGGGTGACTATGGAATGCGATTCGGAGGTATCCAAGCAGCGGTTGCCTCCAAAATGTCTCTGCTGTAGACGGAAGCAACAAGCTAGAGGGTGCAAAGGGGACCATCAGTTTTGGGATGTGACCTGAATGCAGAAGGCCTGTGGATAGCATGAACAGCTTCCTGCTTCCTTTGGGCTACATGACTAGAAAAGAATAATTTAGCTGGACTGCACAAAGTGTCAAGTAGAAATTCCTTTGCCATTTGGGTGGATTTCTTAACTGCTTTGTACCTTACCTGAGCCCTGTCAATTCAGGGTGCAAGAGAAGGAGTCTCAGGGGAGCAGGGAGCCAGAGGGAATGGAAATGAGTATTTATTATATTTATTTTGTACAAGGTGCTTCCACGTATGTTATCTCAATTCATTTTTTCCCCAAAATATATACCAATGAAACCCAGAGACAATTCCAATTTCAACCGTTCAGAAAGTGGCTGAGCTGGGATTCAAACTCCCATCTTCTGACTCTAAAATCCACACTCTTTCCATTACTTCAATGCTCTTTTTTTTTTTTTCCCCCCTAAAGGAAGGGATTTTCAAGATTGCCTAGAACAATCCACTCATCTTATAGAAGAGCAAGCTGAGGACAGAAGCGTAAATAATTTACCTACAGTCATACAGCTGTTAGTGCCAGAGCTGGGGAAAACCATGCCTCTTGATTCCTAGACCACCATCCTTTCAACTACACCATACTGTTGCAACAAGGAGAAGCAAAAGGCCCTTTGCAAAAGCTAATTAAAAATACCAAAGTATGATTACAGGGTGGAGAAGACGGTGATTCATATTTTAGACATTATGAGGGAAGATTGTATATGAGTCTTCTTACCGCAGCTTTTCATTATTATAGGCAGAATTTCTCTTACTCTTGCAAAAGTAAATCTGGCATAGTGAGTGCTGGAATACTCTGTGAACAAGACTCTCTACAGATATGGATTAAAAACACCATTGTACAGGTGATTATAAGATGCAACCAGAGATGAGAAAACTCAATAAGTGTCCTTAGAGTAACTTCTTTGCTTTTCAACTCGTGTTAATCTAAGTAACAGTTTGTTTTTAAATGAGCCTAATTATCATAATTTAGACTGATTTAAGATCTTGGCTTTGCTGGGAGCCATCTGCAGAGCTTCAGCAGACTGACAAACTGCAGCTGAGTAGCTCTCTCCCCTCCTCTGTAACCATGTTATGCTAATGCAGGCGTAATTCACAGTGCGTTATGGTGGGAGTAGGATTCTACTCTGAGTGCCTGCTGACCCTGAGATTATATGATTTAAAATGTGTACATGTGCATTATATATCATATACACACACACCTATGAATAGATATCTATATGCAGAGTCAAAGAATGTGACATACTTTCTGGGGGGAGGTCTCTTGCCTCTCCCACACTCTCCAGTGCTGGTGAAAATCTCACTTGGAACAACATGTCTTCTGTGAACACTTCTCCACAGAAGCGTTTGGAAATAAATCTTTCCCTCTCACCACTCGAGTGGAAGTCAAACCGAGTAGAGCACTGAGGATTTGGAAGGATTGACACTCTGAGGAAGAGGAAAAGGGTCCCGAAAGCAGCCTGGATTCCTTCTGTGGGCCTCGATCCAGTCACCGTGCTGCCAACTTTTCCAGGGCTCTGCAAGTTTATGGGTTAAGGCAAAAAAGAATATAAAGCCTCCTCTTAACAAACCTTCAGCTCTTACCTTTCATGCCCCTTTCGTGGAGAATCATGAGCGGGAATGAGCCGTGGGGCTCTGCTTTATGGGTGAGAGAAAACCCAGAGGCAAACTGGAGCTTGCTGTACAATGTATGCTCAAAAGAAGCCCATTGGGCTCCTGTCTACCATATAGGAGGTTCAGGGTTCAATTCTCGGGGCCTCCTGGTTAAAGGCGAGCTGGCCCACGCAACGTGCTAGCCTGAGCAGAGAGCTGGCCCGCGCAGGAGTGCTGGCCCACATGGAGAGCTGGCCTGCGTGGAGAGCTGGCTCAGCAAGATGACGCAACAAAAAAGAGACACAGAAGAGAGACAATAAGAGACACAGCAGACCAGGGAGCTGCGGTGGCGCAAGAGATTGAGCACCTCTCCCCCATTCTGGAAGGTCCCAGGATTGGTTCCTGGTGCCGCCTAAAGAAAAGACAAGCAGACACAGAAGCACACACAGAAAGCAGACAGTGAGCACAAAAACAATGCGGGGGGGCGGGGCGGGGGGAGAAAAAAAAGCCACTTATTGAATGGGATCTTCAGTGCGTTGTCTTTGAGATGCCCCCATACTGCCTAGCTGTTCACATTCATTCTGCAAGCCCCTTGTTTTCTTTCCACTGTTGGGACCAGAAATAGTGTGGAAGAGCCTGCTGGATTGATAGATGTCCTTTGTGAATTAGAGTAAGATTGTTAATAACAATTTCATTTGATTAATTTTAAAGCCACTTTCTCAATGGGGGCTGCCTGCTTCCTGCATGCCTCTGATCCCTTAACCAGGTGTTCCTTTCCCTTTTTGCCACACCATGTGGCATCTTCTTATGCATCAGTCAGTTTGCTTATTTATTATATTTCCCTCTGCTCACAGGTAAGGTCCTCGTGGTAAAGATCTTTGTTTTGTCTGAAGATATAGCACAAGCCTCTAGAACGGACAACATACAGTAGGTGCTCAGTCAATATTTGTGGAATGACAGAACGGATGAAAGCACCCGCTATGTGCAGGCGCCGTGTTAAAGTGCTTTCGTGGTGGTTTCCTTTAATCCTGCACACATCCCCTCAAGGCAGGCTCTGTTATTATCCCCATTTCATACATGAAGAAACCGAGGCTTAAAGAATGAAATGGATCGCTGGAAGCTGGCTGAGTGGCTTGACGTGTTCCTGCCACAGAAGTCACTGGCAAACACAGGCAGACGGGTCCCCTCTCTCACGCCATATTCCCGCCTCTCTGGGGCAAAGGCCTGGGCTACCAGAAAGTTCTTTGAAGGAGAAGCCTGCACTCTGCGGTTCCTAGAGGCGCTTTCTGGCCTTCTGTGGGTTTCTGCAACCTGACGTTCCAAACAGAGGCATTCGCTAATTTCCTGAAGAAAGCTCCAGGAAGTCTTGTCCTCGGGTAAAAGCTGTTCACAGTAGGTGAGAAAAAGGGAAGCTTTCAGACCACCACACACTTGGAGGTTTCATTTTCAGGGTTGTGTGGAGCTGACAAATAAACCTGAGTTGGCTCTCCTTCCCTCTCCATTCCTGCCCACCCCCACCTCTCCTCTTTTCCAGATCCATTTTAATGTTTTGGTTAACTTTATCCCCTCCTGGGTTATTGTTGTTGTACCACATATTAATACGGTGCTTCTGTAGCTGAGAGGGGTACGGTTGAGTTACAGTAACAAGCTACAAGCTGAAGGAAAGTGCTGCGGTTTTTGGCTGGTCCTGTCCCAGATATACACCCGCACATCTGGACAAGAGATCGTGTGACAGCTTGAAAAGCCAGAAACATATCCTGGATACCATAAAAAATGGGTTCTGTTAAATTAAAAAGGCTTTAAATACTGGCTCAGCTGGTTTGGGGTCTTTCTTCTCTCCCTCTCTTTTCATTGTTCTGGAATATGTTGTAAGATCTGTGATTGCTGAATACTTAATTTAATATTGTGAACTCATCGTATTGTGGATTTGTTTGCATGTTTTTCCTGGGTCAAGCCAGCCCTTCTCCACTTGCATAACTTAAAGCATGGCTTGTCAATTTTGGGACCAGGACTTTGTGTCCTGGTTAAAACAATGCTCTAGAATAAAAATAAAAAATAAAAAAAAAATGAAGATCCTCCTCCCACACTTGCCAACCTCTCCCTCAGGCCTGTCACCCAAAGAAAACCTGTAAAACCCTGACCAAAACCTGTCTCCTTTTACAATCCTTAAGAATGATCCTATGGTTTGTGAACTTTAAAATATTACTGGTGGAGAAAAATGCCATAGTTCTCTTTTGAATAGAATCCAGGATAGATTGGAAATAGTTTCTTGAGATGAACGGATGTTAAACACCAAAGTATGGTCAAGACTCTATTCCTGACACTCAGAAAAAAAAGTTTATTTTCTTTTTCTTATGAAAATAAAACATTCTTGTGTTGCCCACTGGACATATCTTTCTCCCTGATTTACCAAGATTGCAGAAACCAGGATTAAACAAGACGCCCATTCCAAAACCAAAAATTTGTTTTCTCCAACTATCAAAGAGAGAACAACTTTGAAAGCCAGCATATGATAAAAAGACAAGACAGGAAAACAGTGCCTCATTTCTTTATTTAAGAATAAATGCCCAGTTAGGCAGAGTGCTCACTCTTGGCATTTTATCATCTGCTGGTGATGGTTCATTTTTAATTTAGGGAAAGGTAATAGAAACGACAGTGGTAAAATACCACCAGCTTTGAGTTTTCTAAAATATGTGAGATGAGCTTATGTGAACATACTTACTAGTTCAATACTTCTCTTCCCCCCAGTAGACTGCATGCTTCCTATGAGCAAGGCCCTTCCTTGTCTAGCTCGCTGTCGTGCCTGAGTGCCTAGAACAAGTCTCATAAGTCGCTGCCTCCCAGCTACACGTTGGATGTCTCCGTGCGCCCCTCCGGATCCACTCCCTACCCTTTCCAGTTCTGCTCTGTGCCTCGGGAGCTGGCTTGAATGAATCGTGCCAAAGCAGGCACCAGGAGAAAATCAGCATACAGGAGGAGAAAGGGCCTCGGGTATTTATTCTCCAAGCTCCCTCTCTGACAAGTCACAGTGGATTGCTGAGTCTCTCTCTACTGAAGGTGCAGCTCCTGGCAGGCCCAGGCCTGCTAACAGCTCTCCTCCATTTCTAGTCCCAGGCCAATGCACTATGCCTTATAATAGTCCCTTTATTAAACTCTCATAAAATTACTCCATTCGAGCTGCTGTTTCCTGCTGGGATCCTGACTGATGAAATTAAGATTTATTGAATGAACAAATGCATGAGGCTTTACCGTAGTAATTCATGCTCCTGAACAAGCCCTATCCAGAGCCATTTCCTCCCATATTCTGTTCTTTAGAGATGTAGCTGTCGCCATTAGCTGAAGACTCAAAGCGTGTACTGGAGTTGGTTTTCCCCCAGCAAAACCCCAACCCTGCCCCAACCCTACCCTTACTTGGTTTCTCTTGTGATCACTGGTGTGGACAAAGTAGTTTGCCGCATTTGGAAAGATCCTTGGTTGAATTACCTACCTATTCACCCATTTGTTAGTTCGTTTTATTTATTCATCATTCAATAAAAATGTCATAAGCACCTTCTATGTGCCATGGAAGTAGGGTGGCAATTTTATTTCATCTTGAATGCCACTTAATAGATACATGCAGCATTGCCTTGCAGAGAATCCTGAAACAGTCTGACATCTGTGGGAAAGTATGCCAATATCAATTAGTGATGTCTGCCATGGCCAGTATTTGCCATCTCTGTGTTAGATGCCCTTGAGTTAGGAAACAACAGCAACCCAGCAACAAGGCTATTTTTGCCTCCATTTTATTGCTTCACATGAAAACTGCATGCTTGCTCAAGAGCCTCTGATATACAATAACCACCACCAGACACACCCAAGTGGTTGTTTGATTACACAAGGTTACCATTGACCTGACTGTACCGATTTTCATTGTGATATCATAGATTGTCTTTGCTGGATTGCAAAACACAAATTACATTGAAAGTTTTTAATCTACTTTGCTGGTATGTAAATAACGAGTGGCAACGACTAGCTGGTCCCTAAACTGAAGATTTGCTAGTTGATTTTTATCGCTTTTATGTAACTTTTCACAATCATCAACTAAGGAGTCAGACATATTTTTCTGAACACCTTTCTCTCCAGGCTTCTATGCCTGGATTTTCTTAATAAGGGGGAAGCAAAGATTAAGAAAGGTACTGTACATAGCCTTTTTGTTCTTGATTAGCTTGAAACAGTCACTTTTGAGTCTATATCCAGCTCAGTTCATAAGACTCGCTGGATTTAACATGTAGATTTCCTTGAATTGAACTTCTTGTGTCCTGGGCAAACACTCTTTCTGGGTCAGGTTTCCTGAATAGCCCTGGTTTGACTCCTATCCTTTTGTGAACCCTGTTTCTTTTCTACTACCTAGCTCAGCAGCACTGGCAAATCATTTACCCTCTCTGGGCCTTCATCTGACAGGAAGATAATAAGGGCTAGTTTTTACTGAGCACCTACTATGTGCCTGCTTTTTCACAGGGGTTGGCAAACTTTTTCTGTAAAGGACCAGACAGCAAATATTTTTGGCTTGCTGGTCCATACGGTTTCTGTCAAAGTTACTCAGCTCTGCCATTGTAGTGTGAAAACAGACAAATACAATATGTAAATTAATGGGTTTGGCTGTATTCCAATAAAACTTTATTTATAAAAACAGCCAGTGGACTTGATTTGGCTTATAGGCCATAGCTTAAACCCCTGCTTTATATGAATGCCTCATTTAGTTGGTATAATAATTCCATGAGATAGGTACTAGTTAACTAGATTGCCACTTTCCTGAGGTCACCCAACTGGGAAGTACTAGAGCCAGGATTTAAACCCAAGCTGCTCTATTTTTAAACTATTCTCCTCCCGAATTTCTAAAAGGACCAAACATTGACCTACTTCTCCCTATACAGGGACCTACTGGAGTTCCTAGCCTTCTAGCTTGGATCCAACCAACTCTCTCCTTTCTCCCTGTCCCTCTCTTAAAAAGGTCACCCTTCCCAGGCATTCATTTCCTCTGAACTCACTGTCTGTCCTAATACTGTGTTTGGCATCAACCCCAGCAAGTTCTAAATCCTCTTACATTCTGATTATTAAGTCCTCTGCCAGACTGGGGTTTCTCTTCGTCTACATACAATTGGAATGAAATCACCAGATGAAACCAAAAAGCTCACATTTAAACAATGCCTGTTCAATAAATATGTTGACTATCCCGTTGTTTTGAATTTGAACCTTAGTTCCTCTGCTGATTTGCCATGTGACCCTAGATATACCAAAATTTCTCGGTTGCTTATCTATCTTTGGTGATTTTAAAAATAAAAAAGCTGTAAGTTGATTGTGAGGACTTGCCAATAAAAGCATTATGCAGCTATGGAGATATGGAGTGCAGGGCTGCCATGTCAAACCTTACTCTTTTTTTTAATACTGCTTTTCTGAGAGTAAGTTGCTAGAAGTAGGTGTGACTTAGTGATTCTGTGATTTCTCCCACCTTGCTTGGAGGAATGGCTGTAAAAGTATTTTACTCACATTCAGTTATTGGTGTATGCTTGTGTCTGGTGGTCCCTCTGTCAGGGGTGGGTGAGTGGAAAGCTACAACTTCATGGCTTCATTTCACATAGAATCCAGCACAGAGTGAGTGGTAGAAGCTCCAGTTTCAAGCTTTAGTCTTTATCATCTATGCTGGGTTCAGTGTCAGGGAAGGGAGATGCATGGATTTCTTACTCTTTGGGCCAAAACTTATTGAATGCCAGCTCTGTACCAGGCACTGCCCTAGGTTTGGGAATGTAGTTGTGAACCACACAGATTGGACCTCATAAGTTCTGATTGGGTCCACAGACTTTCAATAGGACCCCAAAACTAGAATGCACCTCCTCCCTCCTCTCTCCTCCAACTCTGGCTTGTGTAAGACCCTGAGGACAGAAAGTGAAGGGCTTTCTGAGGAAATGAACCCAGAGCACGAGGGTCCTGAGAGTATGAGTTGAGGCTGGAGAGACAGGCAGAGGCTAAATCAAATGGTGCCTGATTTATCAGGGAAGGAGTATGGATTTTTATCCCAAAGAGAGTAGGAAGCTATTGAAGGGTAATAAACTAGGAGTGACATGGTTGAGCTAAGATCATATTGACTCAAAAAGACATTGATCTTAAGGCTTATGAGGGAAAAGCCTGCAAAGTTTGGCCCTAATCAACATTTCCATCCTTCTCTTCCCCTTTTTTCTTCATATTGTTCAACCTGGATGGGTCTTCACTAAGTCCTCTGAACCCCCACTCCCTTGACACATCTCTGGCAATCTCATGCTCCCCATGAGAAGGGTCTCCGCCCTCTTTGGTACTTACCTAAGTCCCACCGTCCTTCAGAACCACTCATGTCTCACCTCTACCATGAAACCTTCTTGGGCGGCCCTTCATCAAAATATAAAATGTAGCCAGCCATGTAGGAAGGCAAGTTCTCCCAATCTTTCACTTCAATCCTTCCCTATAGAGTCCTTTCCAAGAGTTCCAGCTCTAAGCCCACTCTCCAAACTTTCTTTCACCAAGAAATCATCTGCAAGCCATTAAATACTACTTTTGCCCATCCAAAATTCCTCCATCCTTTGAGACAGACCGCCAAATCACTGCTCCCAGGAGATTGTGATCCCTCCATTTTTTCAAAAATCACCCCTTCTTGACTATTATTGTAAGTTAATAAAACAAAACAAACAAATAAATCTTTGCACATCCATTGTGTTTTCTAACACAATTTTGTTTCTCAAGGGCTGAGACCAAGCTTTGTGAGTCATCCCACTGACCACAGCATCCTGTAGGTGTTCAATAAACACATGTTTCTTGAGTTTTCTCTGTCTGACGTCACATGCTTATTTGTATCCTTGGTTTAGTCAAAGATGAGTGGCTTCTAGCTTTGTCCCCTGAAATCTTTCCCTAACATCCTGCTGCCACAGTGATCATCCTAAAAGTTACCTCTGTGTTATTACCCTGCTTAGAGCCATCCCCTGGCCCTTCATTAACCGCATAATAAAATTTGAGCTCCTTAGCACTGCCCCTTCCCTCATCCTTAGTTGTGCTTCAGTTTTCTACTCTTGTGTAACAAATTACCATGAGTTTAGGAACCTAAAACAACTCATGTTTATTACCTACCTGTTGCTGTAGGTTGGGAGTCTGGATGTGGCTTAGCTCGTTCCTCTGCTTCATGGTCTCACCCAGCTGCAATCGAGCTATTGGACGGAGCTGCAGTCTTATCAGAGGCTCAACTGGGGCAGAATCCACTTCCAAGCTCACTGAGATTGTTAGCAGAATTTATTTCCTTCCAATAGTAGGACTGAGGCTGCCCTCAGCAACGAGAGGCCTCCTGCAATTCCTTTCCACGAGGGCTGCTACTTACTTCATGGCAGCTTGCTTTCTCGCAGCTTGCAAAAGAAAGAGAGACTCCCAAAGCAAGTCTTCTAAGGGTCTTATATAACACAATGGAATCAAGGGAGTGCCATTCCACTACTTTAGAAATAAACATCAGTTCCTGCCTACTATCAAAGGCAGTAGCTTTCACAAGGGCATAAAAACCAGCAGGCAGGGATCATGAGGGCCCACTAGGATCAGTCTGCCACAAGCTGCATCTCTCTCCACTGCCTCCAAAAAGTGGACTCCAGTAATGCTATATGGTTTCTTGTTCTGCAAATGTATCATGTCCTTTTACATGTCTAGAAGTTTTCATATGCTTTTATTTCTGACTGAAATGTCCTCCCTTTTTTCTTCCTAATGTCTTCTACCTTAGCTCAGTTTAATGATTCCCTTCTCCATAGCACTTTTGTATTCTCAACCCACATCTCTGGTCATGCTCATCAGGCAGTGGGATACCTTACTTGTACATCTCTACTGTATTACACTAATTTCCTTGAGGTCAGGGAGCATGTGCTCTTCATTTCTGTATATCCTATGCGCACATCTAACATTTGATTAATGAACCTGGAGAATGGGGGAAAGGTCGTGATTGATCTAAATGAGAAGTCGTCAACCTTTTTGCTTTCATATCCCTTATACACATTTTGAAAGCTATTTGCCTCCCAAACATTTTTTAATTGACATCTATATTAGTCAGCGTTTACTAGAATATGCTGCTATAACAAACATCTCCAAATCTTAGTGGCTTTTAAAGAAGTTTTATTTCTTGCTTACCTTGTACTTTGACTGCGGGTTGACTGTGGGCCTGGTCCACTTGTATTCTTTTCTGGATTCAGGCTGAGGGAACATCTGTTATTTGGGTTATGCCATTCTTGTGGCAAAAGGAAAAGAAAATTCTGGCAGAATTATGTGGCACCTCTTGAAGCTTCTGTGCAGCTATGGTACACATTACTTCTGATCACATTCTATGGGCCAAAGAAGATTATATAATCAATCCCGACCCAAGTATATTTCTCTCATAGCGATCGCAGCAAATAATTGAAAACAAAAATATAAGCTATCGTAACATGTAAAAAAATTTAGTCACAAGTTTAATTTATTAGTCGCAAACGTTTTAATTTCTAGCATTTATGTGATACCTGTATCTGTATCTACTTTGTCATAACCTTAGAACTCATTCAATTTGTGAATATGTCTACAAAACCCACTTGGCAAGGATGGATCTTATCATCAAATGAATCAGTCAGATTAGACATACTTTTTGTCGGAAAAAATGACTTAATTTTTCAATTCAAATACAATTATTGATGTGTCCCTGTAACAATCATCCTATTTCTAATTCACAAATGGGTAGGCAGACACACAGAACTCTGCCATTAATTGGTTTCCAGGCAGAAATAAGGTTCTGCCCCTTTCAATTTTATTAAAGTTTTCTTTGTTTTTTTGTTAAGAGCCTCTTTTCAGGAGAAATGTTTGACCCAGAAGCAAGATTTGGACAGACAAGAATTATACCATATTCTATGAAGTAGGAAAATGGTGACTGTGAAAGAGGATGTGAAAAGCAGAAGTCACAGATTGGACTACTTTTAAGAGTGTGCTGATTTTAAGAGCATTTATGAAAGCTGAGGATCTGGAAAATGATTCTCAAATTATTCAAGCCTGTGTAAGCCCTGGAAAGCCTTTTTGTCCCCATCGGGGAACACACACCCAGTTTGAAGTTTATTGCTCTAAGGTATGTGATGCTTTAGATGTGGGTGAAAGTAAGAAATGGATGGTAGTAGCAGATTGGAAATGACCTCAATGAAAAAAGGAACCAGAGAGAAGAAAGTGGGGTAAGAGTCTCAAAGCTTATAGGAAGTGTGTGAAAATTGGGAAAACCAAAGTTTTCTCTGGCTGAAGATGGCTAGGGAGAAGACACAAAGCTTGCTCAGCACATAAGGCGAAACCCACCATTGGGTTGCATAAAAAAAGAGAATTTGGGGTTTATCCCAGGATGAGGGCAGAGCAGGAGAAGGATGGAGTCCTGGATGCAGCACATGCTGGATGAATATGTTTGTGCCAGTTTGAGGAAACATCACGTACATGGTCTCTCCAGTTGATTTCAGAGGAAGTTTCAGGAATCATTGATTTCATCTGCTCGTCACCATCATGATTAATACATGCTCCAGGATTCACATACACACACACTTTCTTATTAATGAGGCCCGCATGCCTTGTACAAGAAACAGATCACTAAGCTCTGGAAATACTTTTCTAGGACATTTCCTGTCCCCGCCCCCACCACTCCATCACCTACCACCCACCACTTCTTTTCCTTCCTTTCTTCACCTTCTTTTCCTCTTTCTTTTCCTTTTCTGTTTTCTTTACCCCTTTCCTGCTCTTCTCTTTTAATCTCATCCTCATCCCCAAAACTTTCCCTTAACTCATTTTTTCAATCAGCAACTGACACTGATTTAGAAGAAATGGGCATATGCTAAATCCTATCTCAGAAAAGCTCAGCAAGTGTTTTTGCTTGGAAAGAACCTCTTTGCTGGGAAAGTGAGTCAAGAAGGTAACAACATATTGTTTAAAGACTCTAGTCAGGTAAGATGTAGCACATCACCAGAGGGTTTGCTTAGGGCCATTAGTCCAAACTTTATTTCCTGTTAGAAAAGATCAATGTGTTTGCATAGAATTGTAGGATGCCAGAAAGAGAAAGAAACTTAGAGGCCATCTAATCCAAAATGCTCATTTTACAAAAGAGGAAAGAGGCCAGAGGAGGAAAAGGCACATAGGATTGGATATTTTCCACCTGTCATCGATTTTAGATGAGAGAAATTGGGATCCATGCGTCAGGAGTCTAGAAGAAACCTATTAATAAACATGCACAGATGAGCAAATGCATGCATACGTATATAATAGTTATAGCAGATATACTAGCTGTAGTGTCCAAACTCTGTTCTTTGACAGTTTTGCTTACTGCCTTATTCCCAGGGCATGGCACACGGTGGCTACTCAAGAAATTCTTGCTGATGAATGAATGAATGAACGTGAGTCTTCTCGAGGGAATGTGATGCAGGTAGACATGACTTCAAGCCTACCTGGAGATGTTGGGGTGGCTCAGGGTGGTGGCGGTGGCTTGGGTAATCCACAAACTCAGATTCTGTGGCCTGAAAAGATGGGTTAAGCGCCCAGAGATATTCAAACACTTAAGCAGACTTTTATCTCTAAATGTCCAGTGATAGAAAAGACCAGGAGAGTTACGGATCAGCAACTTACTAGAGTGAGGTGGAGACATGGACGGAGGTGAGACTGCGGGAGTAGCCCTCATTCTTAAAACACTGTGGGCAGGAGAAGGTGAGGGAGTGAGTAGCAGGTCAAGAAGGTGAGACAGAGGAACCTGTGTGTCAGCCGGCCTTGCAGGATGGAAGCCACACTCTGGGACCAACAGTTTGCCCAACCTGGGGAACCAGCTGTACAGGTGACATGGAAATTTCTGGTTTTGTGAACTGAGAAAAAAAAAATCCATCCACAAAGAACAGTTGGGACATTGAGGGGACCTGTGACTGGTGTTTCCTCAGAAAATAGTGCTAGCGGCGGAGTTCTGAGTCACCCCTCTCCCAACTGACTTTCAAAGTGCTGAGGCTGATGAACTGAGAGTTACCAAAAGTTTAGTCTTAGGGATCTTTCCTCTATGTTGATTCAAAAGGATATTGTGTTGCTCTCTCTGCCCAGAGGAGCCTGCACCAAATCTTGATGTGTATTTCTGTCTTCCCTCCCATTTCTCAGCAAGCTCTGTTCTTTCCCCAATATCCAAAATAAATTCTTTTTACTGGCCTAAAAAAAAAGATATTATGCTGTATTGTATTTTATTGCATATATTATATATGTGTGTGTGTGTATTACACATATCTTCAATGTATGTAGGAAAAATAGAGACAGCAGACAGGGGAACAGGCAAGGAGCGGCAGGAGGGCATCTTGTCTCACATTATGAGCAGTGTTGGCCGCGAGGAGCCTCAGGGTATAGTCCTCTCTATTCTGAATTGATGGCAAGCCCAGTGCCTTTGCAGTGCTTTGCAACCCTTCAGGATGCCGTGATTAAAATGATTCAAGCAGCACTTAAAAGAAATGAAAGAAAATGTTTAAATGTAGCTAATCTCCGCTGCCGTCCCCGGTGGCCGCGCGGTGGAATGCCAGCTGCCCAGAAACCCACTCTCGGTAGCTGACACTGTTTCTGTGTTTGCATATTTCAACCTTGCTTGCTGTCCACAGACACGGGGTCTGCCTGTCAGCAATTCCTAGCCATTTTCTTTTCCGTTCTGGCTTCATGGCTGGGCCTCCCGGGGCACCGAAGCACTCGGTGCAGCTGGGAGGGTAGGGGGCTGCCCTGGGCTGGGGGCCGGGCTCGGGGCTGGGACGCTGTGGGCTCAGCTCGGCTTTGTCTGGGTCTCTTCTTTTCTGAGGGAACGGGTGACATTTCTGGGAGCGGATCAGAGGGTGGTAGGTGGAGTGGAGAGGCAGGTGGCCGTGGTCCCTGTGGCTCTTTAGTGGCCTTGGAAAAATGCGAAAACATTTTTCGTGTGGAAATGTGAATTCTGTCCCCGCTCACGCTCCCCTCCACCCCTTCTTTCTCCTTTGGTCACCAGCAGGGTTTGGAGAGACTTGCTCTGGGTGGCTGCAGGATCCCTGACCTCTGCAGAGTCCTTCTGCCTTTGAGAAGTGGGGCCCATATCAGGGTCTTTTTAAGTTTTCTGCGAAGTCCTGGGCAAGCTGCTTTTCTTTCCAGGATGCTCGATCCCGACAGCCAAGTCATGTTCCGTTGAAGTAATGGGAGATGGATTATTTCACACAGGCATTTGCAAATGATAGCTCAGACTTGAATCTACAAGTAGGTGTTGATGGCAGAAACCCTCAGGCATCTGTTTCTAGCCCTTTGGCACTCCCCACTCCAGCATCTGCTCCACACCTTTTGGGCTTGCAGGAACTCTCTAGTATCCTTTGAATTTCAGCCTTCCCTGGGGTTCAGTGGGAGCCATGACACGTGTGGAACCCAGAGTTGAGGTTCCCAGGCTGGGAGCCTCAGGTGCCGTAAGGTTCTGTCTGCCAGAGATGGTGGTTTAAAAGCTCAGGCTAAATGGCACTCAGAGTAGCCTGTGACACCAAAACTCAATTGCGGACATATGTGAGGTGGACCACACACTGCTGTTTTCTTTTGTAACACACTCCCTCCTTGGTGCACACACACCCCCAGCCCCCCACCTCATGTTAGACTCAATTCATGCTGTGTTACATTCAGGGGAGTTTATCTTGGCACCTACAATTATGGGTTTGTCTGCTTTTGGCGTAGGCCACAGAGCAATTGTTCTGAAAAAGAAGGAAAGGAGAAATGGAGTAATTGTGCCCTAATCCTCTCTGCCATTTG
>JAQZBX010007549.1:25513-41592 GCA_029593785.1 Cabassous unicinctus
CCCCCCCCCCCACCCCAGTCAGCTCAGAAAAGCTGTTAACTTGGACCAAGATTCCTTAGACTCCAAAGGTTGTAGTTTTACCAAACCAGAGCTTTAAAACACAACAGCTTCTTGCCTTCTCCAGCCCTAAATTGGTGGTCAATTATTTTGTTGACTTGCTTCCCATTTCTAAAACTCTTTCAAATTAAGTGCATTGTCCTCAACATTATATATAAAAATCAGATCTAACGTCTTGCTCAAAAACCACCATGACTCACCTCTACCTGCAGGGAGGATGAAGTCCAAAGAGTAAGCCAAGTTGCTATACAAGTACAGTTGTATAGGTTGTACACTGCACAACCCTAGGGTGTAACATACTCTATAAAACCATACTGAGGCCCTGTAATAAGCCAAACATTCAAGGCTCTCCACAATATATTTCCAAACAACTCTTCTAATCATATGTTTCCTAAGGCTGGAGGTTTACCTTTGGCTTTGCAGTCTGGTCTCACTATTTTTAAGGACCTTTTGCAATTCCTGCAACTGGGCCTCTGCACAGACAGCTTCCTTAGCATGAAGAGCTCTGCTTCCTCATCTGCACCAAGTTGTCTTCCCGGTCCTTCAAAACCTAGCTTAAGTCCCACCTTCTCTGTGACATTCTCCCTGCCTAAACCACCTAGAATACTTCACTATTTCCTCTGGACTGCTTTGGCACTTGTTAACAATCAACCCCCATGATGCACTATATGTAGCTGGAATTTCAGTTTTCCCCCCATGTATGTTTTCAACCACATTGTGAGCATTTGAAGACAGAGTTCATTTTAAAACATCCCCTGAATTTTCTATAGACACTGACACAGTGCCTGGTGCAAGTATACTCCGTAAATATTTGTTCATCTTCTGGTTGGTTGGTTCAAGTTGTTCTGTGAAGAACCTACTCTTTCTTCCCCTCTCACACCCCCTTGCAATTTTATTCCAGTTCCTGGAATTTCATAACAAAAGAGATGGTTCCAGAAAGCTGACACAGGCCACTTCCCCACAAACCCATGTTTTATGTGACAAGCTGTGGAGGCTTTTATAAATGAAATCTTAGACCTGGGTACCACTGAATACACTCCAAACAATGATAATATTATTACAACAAAACAATAATCATTTATTTAGTGTTTACTAGCTATAAGCTTGTGGATAAGTACTTTACATATATTACTTAATCCTCAGCAAACCTGTGAGATAGACACTTTCATTTTCCCGGCTTTACAGATGAAGTAGGTAAAGCAATTTGTCTCACATCACAGAGCTATTTGAGGGTGGTGTCAGGATTTGAACCCAAGCCCTTTGAATCTCCAGGATCTTAACCACCACGCTAGTATATTCACAAGCTTTCCCAGGTCAGGCCAATGACACTTTTGAAGGGTGAGGCAGTCTGTGGGTTCAGGACAGACCAAGATGTGGTCAGAGGCTTCAGTCCTCACCGTGTGTCTGCCAGAAACTAGTTAATAAGCCTTATCTTTACGATTAAATGATTGGACTGGGTCCTTTCCTGTTCTGAGAATGTATGAAGCTACAGAAAATCCAACAAATTCTTGCCCTTGCTCGCAAGAATTTACAAGCCTGTTGGGGAAGGAAGACATAAACCTTAGTAGATAAAGAGCTATCCTGGGTAGAATACCTGCTGGCCAGGAGAGTGGTGGAGATCAGAGGGGTCAAGCAGGCCAGGGTGTCCAAGAAGCCGGTGGTGGAACCTGCTCCTGGAAGGATGGCTGTTCTCTAAGGGGCGACGAGGTCACCTTCCCAGCCCGGGGTGGTGGGGGGTGGTGGGGGTGGGGGCCTGCTGGAGGAGCGCTGCAGCTCACAACCTCAGGATGTTGGTCAGCCAGGCCATTTTGACCCTTCAACAAGATGTTTCTTGAGCAAATTTTTTGGAATTTTGGTGGGCTCTGACCTGCAGTTTTCACTTCCAAAATAACTTGACTTTTCTAAAGTGGTAATTTCATTTTCATGATAATACTAAACTGAAGCCACATGATCTTTAATTGGAAGCAGGACTTGGGCTGCAGAGTTGCCAAGAAGCAGTAAGAAACATGCTTATTCTACTACTTTGCTTGAGGCACTCAGCATTTTTGAATGCCTGGGCAGAAATATAGTTTTTTTTTTTTGTTTTTTTTTATTTAAATAAAGCCAATCCTTGAGAAAGGAGGGGGCAAGGGGAGGAGAAAGCAAGACTGGGGTGGGGGTGGTTAGAAATGGGAGAAAGGATTTTTTTTAATTCAAAGAGAGAAAGAGAATATTCTTTATTTGTAATTTTTTTTGTATTTAAAATTTCCTGCCTATCTCTGCCGTCTCTCCGTGTTAGTGAAATTGGGGTGTGTCACATGTCTGTGGGTGTGTTTGGGGGGAGCGTGGCTGATATTCTTTCAGACAATTTTCAAATAAGTGTCCCGAGTGCCTTCAGCCCCAGGAACTCTAGCGTAGTTTTCATGTGGGAAACAGGGAATTACTAGTTTCTCTTTTCTCTCCCACAGCACTTCACTTGTTCTATTAATTGTATCCTGATGAGAGATGTATTTACTCCTCCTTCAGTGGCAACTGGAGGATTTTTTAAATAAGCTTTTCTGGAGGGAGGCAAGAAAGCAGTCACATCTTTTCCTTCTCCAGCTTTTCTTTTCAAAGTGCGGCAGAAAGTGTCCTAGAAGGCTCCACAGGACCCTGAATGAAGGAATTCTTTTAATGACTTTTTAGAAGAAATAAAACAAACCTCTCTCTGAAAACAAAAATTATATAACAGTAAATGCATATCTGGACTTTCTGACGGAAGCCAAAGTGCTTTTCTAAATACAGTTGAGAGTTTAGTAATCACATGGTGTTTTTTTGAGACTCGTTTCCCTTCCAGCTGCCCTCAGTTTCCTGCAAGGCACCATTTTAGACAAATTTGCTGGAGGGGACTCCAGGTTCTGGAGTCCCACCCCGTCAATTAGCATCCAGTCCTGAGGGCTGCTGGGAGCCCCGCTGCCAACCCTGCTGGCTTCCTCCTCCTGGCCGCAGAGTCTCCACTCCATGCCTAGACCCTTCCAGCCCTGGGCCTTATCTGCCAGAGCCTGTCGCTTGCTTGGGCTGTACCCAGACAATCGCCTGAACTGCTCCCTGATGCTGTCCAGCTGAAAAAAGACCTCTTTAGAACTGATGGCATGATTCTCACTTTGCGCATAGTATAGGAAAGGAAAGATGTCAGGAGGTGTGAAGGTGTCAAGGGAAAAGGGGAAAGAAGGTGGGGGGAAGAGAAAGCTCTCGATTTCAACTGTGACGGTTGCCTACAAAAGCCACTGCACCCCGTGTTGGGAAAGGGCAACCCAGAGCTTGGGTTGAAAGAGAAAGTCTTGAGGGGGAGAATATTTAGATATGCAACCACAATGCCTCAAGATAGGGGTGACTCACTGCCTTCCCAAAACACGGATTTCAGATAAATAGCACGTTACGTTCTCCTTGTACATTTAACCTGATTTTCCTAAGGTGTTCGCTGATGTGAATTTAAACCCCTCTGGTACATACCCACTGTAGTTTCGAGGGACAGCATGCAGGTGGGGAAAGTCCGGTAGGGACTCTTGCCTTCTCCTGATGTCCCCAGGGTCCCCTAGGCCCTGAAGCCCTCAGAAGACAGAACATCTGGTCCATTTCAGCAGTTTGTTCAAAAGTTCAGCCAGTCATCTGCATGTTTTGTCTATGCGGTGCCAAACATCTGGGTTGACTTTTTTTTTTTAACCAGACTTACTAGATATTTTGGCATTGTGTAGACAGGAATTCAATTTTTAAATAGTCATTTCTCTTTTTATCTGAGGTTCTTAGTAGTAAGCACTCTGGTCCAAGGAAAGTGAGAGATACAAAGAAGAAAGCTTTTGTTTCATTTTATTTATTTTTGCTGATAGGGCTTCTTAATAAGCCTGTGTTTATGCAATCACTGAAAAGTGGGCAATTTTGCTGATTACTTTTTGGGGTAGCTACACAACCTTAAATGAGTAGTTTGATTGCTTTGTTTTTCTGGAGGTATCTACACGATTGTAAATCTGTGGTTTGATTACTTTGCTTTTTCACTGGTAAACTAAATTGACCAAAATAACATGGTGCGTTGATCTTAAAACACAACCTTAGATGTTCCAAATTCATCTGAAAATAATTAGAATTTTAATTCTTTTAGCAAGATCTTAAAAACAGATGAGTGATTCTTGAACATAACTTATGAGGACTAGGTTATCTCTAAATTTTCATGCTTAACCTTTCAAGTAAGATTGTAAGATCCTAGAGGGCAGATATGGTTTTGAAAAAGCTTTATTATCTAATTGACCAGTGTTGTTGAGGGGGATTATTGTGTTGGTAATGGTAGACATAGAGGCAGATCAAATGTGGGTTTAAATTATTTTTCAGTCACTAAGAGTTATTTTATGCTGTTTATCTTTCCTTCATAGTTTCTAAGACCGAAAGTAAAAAAATGTGATTTGTACCCTGAAAAATCCTGCTGTTTCAAAACACAAGTGAACTAGACAGACTTTTTCTTTTACCTCAAACAGTAGGGAAAGTTGGTTACATGCTAAATTATTTTTTGTGCTGATTAAGTTGCTTCAGTCTTGGGGAGGGGTAACTTGGTATCTGGAGAAAGCTTTGCCCTGGTTCTGGATGTAGTTTCACTATTGACTCTGTGTAATCCTTTGGCACATCCCTCCTGAGGGCATGAACCCTGACGGAGGAAGGTCAAGGTGGAGAGTGGTGTTGGTCTGGTTGGGAGATACATGAGGCAGAGCTCTTTCTCATCCTAAGTGTAGTGCAGTAGAGAAGCGGGAATCAAAGGAGTTGATAAAATCCAAAAGCTAAGGGATGGTATTAAGAGCTTGAGCAGAGCCATGGAGATGATCAAGCAGCAGCAGCAGCAGCAAGTCAAGAGCGATCAAGCACTGGTCTTAGGCAATGATCTGAAATTGGAAGAGCTGAGTGTGTCCAAAATGGTTTTTATGTGCTTGATTTGGTATTATGTAGGAGGCCAGGTATATTTAAAGGGCCAGAAATAGGGTCGTACCTTAGGCCTTGAGAGTCTCATTTGTTAAACCAAAGGTTAGTTTCTTCCTACTCTGACAGTGTGTGGTTCTATATGAGAATGATCTTCTGAAGAGATGTCCCATTGGTGAAAACATCAGATGTTTCAGTCATTTCTGAATGTCATTTTGTCTTTGCTCTTTTGTGAACTTAATCATATCTTTCCAATATTTAGGATTCTAAGCTACCTCTTGTTTGTCTCACCTTTGAATATGATATTCCCCTGCTTGGTTTCTCTCCATGGGTATGTTTTTAAAGCCAAAGAGTAGCTGGCAGTACTGTGTTAGCCCTGAGGCTATGTGAAGATCTAGGCTCTGTGCATCCCATTATGCATTCATCTTCTGGTAAGGGCAAACTATTGGTAATAATATGACATAGGGAAGGTTTGCTTTGGGTTCCTTTCATGCCTTGTGTCGCTCCTCTCTGAATACTCTTAGGACACTAGTAGGAATTCAGCGGATATCTGATTGATTCAGTTTCTGTATTTTGTTCCCCAGCTGCCCAGTGGCCTCAGAATACTTCCTGACTGAGCCAGTCCTCCCACTGTAATAGCCACACAGAATTATCTATTGTACTTGCTTCTTTTCTTGCTCTCTCATTGGAGTTCTCTTTCCTCTCCCTCCCCTCTGGATTGTTCCTGAGTAGGTGAGTTGGAATTTAACTAATCAACTATTCTTTGATACTAAACAGGGTGATATTCAAAACATTTAATAGCTGTATGGCACAGAGACCAACTAAAGAGTATAGCTACAGGTCATAGAAGTGGAGCAGGTTTCTGGAGGATCCCTGCTGGGATAGGTAATAACCCTTTAGTTGCTGGATAACTGGTTGGTCCTGCAGAACTGTGGGGATGGATGGGGTAGCCAGAGATGTCTGGGAAAACTCCGACCACTTTAGTCCGTGACCGTTTACTAACTGGAATAGAAATATGTCAGTATTTCAACGATTTGTCCAGCTATCCTAATGTATCCTTGCTGAGTATCAGCCTTCATAGTAAGTAATTAAGATTTTGTTTTGGCCTGGAGGAGTTCTTAGACTCTTGGGTTTTTCAGACTAGTAAAATTTAGCCAAAACCATGTGTGGGGCAGAGGGAGTTTGGAAGGAGTTACATTGGCTTACCAATTATTTTCCTGAGTCCCAGATTTTTCATCTGTAAAATGACCACATTCATAATCAAGGGAACACAAATTGGAATAAAAATGAGATATAATTTTTCACCTATTATATTGGGAAAAAATAATTTGTGTTGGTGATCATTTGGGGGGTGGATTTCCTGCACTGTTTCATGAGGATGGACATTAGTACCATATTTCATCAAATCAATTCTAAGTATCCATCAATTGTAAAATGCACCATTATTTTGCGGTAATGTGAGGAAGAAAAAAATTAAGTGATTACATTTATGACAATTATAAGATAAATATTGATTTTAGAAAAGGCAAAATGTAAAAACTTTCCTAGAATCAATGAAATAATGAATATTATTTCTGGAGGGTCCTATGTGACAAAAACCTTGAAACAATGTAGTGGTCATGCTCTCCAGTATACAATCAAAATATAATAAATATGTTAAAAATCAGTAAAGTATGATCCATAACTGGGAGAAAATTTAGTCAATAAAAATAAACCCAGAAATGACAGAGATGATGGAATTGGCAAACGAGGATTTAGAAACTGCTATTTTAAATATGTCAAAAGACTTAAAGTAAAATATGAACATAATGAGGAAACAGAAGGGAAATTTCAATAAAGAAATGGAAATCATACATTACAAAAAGAGAACCAAATGGAAATTCTAGAATTAAGATATACAGTATCAGAAATGGAAAATTCAATAGATGGACTTAACAGTAGATAGGGTACTAGAGAAAGAAAGACCAGTGAACATGAAGACAGGTAAATTGAAACTATTCAAGATAAAGCACACTGTTAAAAGGAACAAAAAAGAAAATGAACAGAGCCTCAATGACCTGTGGAACATTATCAAGTTGTCTAACACATGTGTGATTGGAATCCCAGAAGGAGAAGACAGAATTGGGCAGAAAAATCTTTGAAAAAATAAAGGTTGAGATTCTTCTAACTTGGTATGAACATATAATTCTACAGATCCAAAAAGATCAATTAACTCTAATAGGATAAACAAAAGCCTAGGCATATCATAATAAAAACCAAAGATAAAAAGAAAAATTATAAAATCTGCCAGAATTTTTTAAAAGGCACTCTACAAACAGGGGAACAATGGTAAAATTAACTGCTGAGCTCTCAGTAGAAACACTGTAATCCAAAGGACAAGAGAAAATCATTTTTAAAGTGCTGAAAGTAAAGAAAATCAACCAAGAATTACATATACAGCAAAAATATCCTTTTAAAGAGGAAGGTAAAAAAAGACATTTTTAGAAATATAAAAGTGTTGCCACAAACCAGCACTAGAAGAAAAATTAAAGATCTTCAGTTGGAAGAAAAATGGTACCAGATAGAATCTCACATCTATAAAAAAGCATAAAGAGATCTAGAAATGCTAAACGTATGGTAAATATAAAAGACCTGCTTTTCTTTTGTCCTAATATTCTTAAATGCTAATATACTGTTTAAAGTGAAAATAATAATGATTTGCTTGGAGGTTTATAAGAGAGGTAAAAGTAAAATGTATGACAACAATAATACAAAGGACAAGAGGTAGATAAATTGAAGTATAATTTTGTGAGGCTCTTATACATGAAAGAATATAATATTATATTTTGGTATACTGTGATAAATTAAGTTGTGTATTGCAAACCTTAGAGCAATCACTAAAGAAAGCAAACAAAGCAAAAAACAAAGTGATATAGATAAAAAGCCAGTTGATGAGATAAAATGAAATACTACAAATAATCTAAAAGAAAGCAGAGAAAAAGAAAAGAAAGAACAAAGCAGATAAGACAAATAGTAAAGACAGTAGACTTCAATACAACCCTATCAATGATCACATTAAATGTAAATGGACTAAACACTTGAAAGTGTAGAATTTGTCAAATTGAATAAAAAAGCAAGACCCAAATCTATAATGTCTATAATAAACACCCTTTAAATGCAAAACATATGCAGGTTACAATTAAAAAGATGTAAAAATAGGCACCATGGACACACTAATCATAAAATAGTTGACATAGGTTATTAATGTCAGACAATGTAGACTTGAGGATTAGGAGTATCTTCAAAGAGAAAGGGAAATTTCAAAATGATAAAAAGTCAATTCATAAAGAAGACATAATCTTGCAAATATTCTCTGTCCTGATTTTGTGATAATCAGGGTAGGCTAAACATTTGCTATATTAGAAACCATGCATGTGTCCCCAGACCTAGTTTTTCTCCCAAGGTCTGGTTTTTAGAATGCTGGTGATAAACTAAGCCTGATTTATTATATGACCATCCTGTATGGGAAAAGGCTGTAACTCTAGGTATCTTTGGTCAAACTTATGAGATATAGCAGGGGGATGGATGTGGCTCAAATGGTTGGGCATCCTTCTCTTATATGGAGGGACCTGGATTTGATCCCCAGGACCTCCCGGTAAAAATTAAAAAAAAGAAAAATATCAAAGGTGTGTGAGCCAACAGGCCCTGTGCGCGGGTGTGCCCCCAGGCCCTGTGCATGGGTGTGCCCCCAGGCCCTGCGAGCGGGTGTGCCACCAGGCCCTGTGAGTGGGTGAGCCCCACAGGCCCTGCACACGGGTGAGCTGTCAGGCCCCGTGCGCGGGTCCACTGCCATGCAGCAAGATGATGATGTAACAGGAGAGTGACACAAGGGAAAGCCAAGACGAGATGCACCAAAAAACCATGAACTGAGGTGGCGCAGGTGGTAGGACACCTCTCTCCCACATCAGAGGTTCCGGAGATCGAATCCCAGTGAAGACAGGAGGAGAAAGATGAGAAGGAAATGGGCAGGAAAAGGACACAGAGAATTTCCCAGCAAAAATGGGGGGTGGGGGTGTGTCCTGGCCCGCGGGACAGTCAACGGGAACCTACGAGAGGGGGAGCGGGAATGGGATGGAACAAGAGACGTGAGAGATGACAGCAAGACAGGATTCTGATCAAGCTGCAAAAGTTTATTGAGGAGGCAGGGTATATATGCTGAGGGGAAGAGGGTGAGGATTGGTGGACCTAAAGACGGGTGGCGGTTCGGGATTGGTGGTTGCCGTTGCTAGGGTAAGCGGTGGTTGCTTTCGGTGCGAAGGGGAAGTTTTGGCGCGAACTCTCTAAACTTCCTAGAAGAAGGCTAACAATAGCTCAGGTTGTTCTTGTATCAGCCCTGGCGGCCATGTTACAAGTCACCGGTGCTGCTGACAAGGTGCATAATATGTGTGCTACCATGAAGGTCCCCAACATCGGTGGTAAAAATTGATAAAAATAAATAAATAAATAAGTAAATCTTTAAAAAAATGTATAGGGGAGTAAGATACAGACTATAGTTAGTAGTAGTGTTTTGATGATGCTCTTTCATAATTTGTTAACAAATCTTTCACAACAATGCAAAGTATTTGTGGTGGGGATGTGTGGGAGCCCTGCATGATGTTATGCATGTTTGTTTGTAAGTTCACAATGTTTACTGAACACTTATGATTTATATATGTTCATGTATGAATGATATACTTCAATAAATTGTTAAAAAAAAAGAAGACATAATCTTAAATATGTGTGCACCTAATAGCAAACTTCAGAATATATTAAGCAAAAAACTTATGGAACTATGGAAGTAAAAGACAGAGTCACAATTATATTTGGAGATTTCAACACTCCCTCTATCAAAAAAAAGTAATGATAGAACAAATAGACAAAAGTCAGATAAAGAAGACTTGATTAACATCAGCAAGTAACTTGACTTTATTGTCATTTATAGACTACCCCACTTAACAACCAGAGAGTACAAATTCTTTTCAAGTACATGAAACTTTAATTAAGCTAGACCATATGTTGGGCCATTATTTCAATAAATTTAAAAAGGACTGAAATCATACAGAGAAGGTATTCTGACCTCTGTGGAATTAAGTTAGAAATACATTATGAAATGGTACCTGGAAAATCCCCAAATATAAATTAAGCAACGCAAGTAAATAAACTAGTGTCGACAGAATACATCACAGGGGAAATGAGAAAATACTTCAAACTTAAAATGAAAACACAACATATTGCTTTCAATATTTATATGAGAAAATAAGAAAGGTGTGACCATACCAAGGAAATGAGAGCGCCTACAGCTGCAAGCAAGAGAGTCCCAGCCATCAGCTGTAGGGGATTGAAGCCCCCTCTCAATTAGAGGTGGAGTGGGCATCACCATCCCAGAATCCTCAGGATTGGGGAGTGAACTATAGACTAGAATGGACTTGCTGGTATTCTACTATAGACATATTTTGATTCTAGCAATGGAAGAAATTACAACATTGATGTGGAGCCAGTGGCCACTGGAGGTTCTGGGGGCAGGAAGAGGGAGAAACAGCTGTAACACGGGGGCTTTTTCAGGACTTGGGAATCATCCTGAATGACATTGCAATGACAGATATAGGCCATTTTATATCGTCCCATAACATGCAGAACTCTGTGGGAGACAGTGTAGACTATAATGTGATCTATGGACCATGCTCAGTGGCAGTGCCCCAGGATGCGTTTATTGATTGCAATGAATGTGCCACACTAATGAAGGATGTTGTTCATGTGGAAGGTTGTGGGAGGTGTGGGGAGCAGGGCATATGGGAATCCCTATATTTTTTTGTTTAACATTTATGTAATCTAAGCATCTTTTAAAAAATAGATTATAAAAAAAGAAAGGTGTGAAATCAATGATCTAGACTGCTATATTAACAAGTTAGAAAAAATAATAAATTTAATCCAAAATAGATAGCAAATAAAAACAGAAATCACTGAAATAAACTATGAACAACTTTATAGAAAATAAATGAACGTAAGTACTAGTTGCTTGAAAAGATCCACAAAATTGTTAAATCCTTGGTTAGACTGATTGGGGTAAAAAGGGAGAAATCACAACTTACTGATATCAGAATGAAAGAATAATTATCACTAGATTCTACAGATATTAAAAGGAAAATAAAATGGTGTTTTATTTTTTAATAAATATTTTTTTTATTTGTTATAAATATGATATAATAAAGGAAGTTTTCAAGGTATGAAGATGTTTTAGAATGTCAGATCTGTAAGAAGAAATGGAGATCTGGAAATGCTAAATATTTTGTTATACATATATCAGCTTTAACAAAAAGGGGATGTAGAAAGGGATATAAATGGTGGTATGGCTCTACATTTTATGTGAAGGCTTACTCACAGTAAAATATTAACTCTACTTAGACTGCAAAAGGTTAGATTGCATATTGCAATCCCAAGAACATCTAGCAAAAAGTACAATTCGATATAGCCAAACTGTGAAGGGACAAACAAAATCATCAAGTGGTAGACCTAAATCCAACCTTATTAATAATGGCAGTCAATGTAAATGGCCTATACACACCAGTTCAAAGAGCTGGTCAGATAAAATAAATGATACCTTGGCGGCAATCCATATTTAGTGGCTATTCAGGAGTGTCGGGGGTAATGGATACTGGTTGTGTGTGCTAAAAACCGGAAAGAAGAGGCAGAGATGAGTACAGAAAAAAAGTGAGTTGTATTTGGTGATGCTACCTGCATTGCAGAGTCTCGTTCTCTTCTGTCAAAAATTCTTTGTGATTTACACTCACAAAGCTTTCATCAAGTCCAGGTATTTTGCCAAGTACTCACCTATGACTATGCTCTGGGCGGGGTGGTTGCACCATCCCCTTTCCCCTACCCTGAGACCTGCAAAGCTGTATCTTGGCAGCAGAAGATAGTCCAGTCCCGATCCCTGAGCACGTAGATCTATGAGTCACCCTTACATACAAGCCAAAGACATGCATTATATTTTTCAGGGTCTCATGAAGAGGCATCTATGCAATAGTCCAAACATATTTTTGCACCAGGGAAAGGTTTTGTCTCATTAGGAAGCATCGTGTTTCCCTTTTTGTCTAGTTTTCTAGGAAGCTTCAAGACATGCCTATCTGGGGGCAGGGAGAGGGAAAAACAGTTGTAATACGGGGGCTTTTTTGGGACTTGGGAATCGTCCTGAATGACATTGCAATGACAGATACAGGCCACTTTATATCATCACATAGCATGCAGAACGGTGTGGGAGAGAGTGTAGACTACAATGTGAACTATGGTCCATGCTTAATGGCAAAGCCCTAGGATGCGTTTATCAGTTGCATTGAATGTGCCACACTAATGAAGGACGTTCATGTGGGAGGGTGTGGGAGGTGTGGGGAGTGGGGGATATGGGAATCCCTATATTTTATGTGTAACATTTTTGTAATCTAAGTATCTTTTAAAAAATAAAATAAAAAATAAAAAAAGACATGCTTACTTTTCAAATGCTTCTACTCTTTCATCTCAAGCATTTAACAATATCCTCTCTCAAACTTTTATTAATCCCTCCTTTAAATTTTCTATTCTAAGAAGTCCTTTTATTGCATTATTATATTGTAGGATTGGTGCCTGAAGTTCCAAAAAAATATAATATGTTAATAAAGGATACCTGCCACTAGGTACTAGAAGAGCATAGAGGATATTATCCATATTGAAAATTTATTGAAATGTGTAAAAATAATGTAAGTTAAAACCAATGTAACACTAAAAATTCTACTAGTACATAAAATATAGCCTATGAGATAATCATTCCCAGATTAGATTCTTTTGTTTTATTCCCATAATCATTGATGGAGGCAATTAAGCCCTGCATAGATTCTATATTTTTCACAAAACTGGTTTGTGGCAGGATTTTGTGGGAACTGACTTCTACTTGAGTGACAAATGCTGCAAAAATATTATCTAGGTTTGCATGAGTGGAAAATTGAGAATAAAGCAGATCCTCTCGGAATGACATTCTTCCAAGTTGAATTGCATGGATTGTGTGCCTATGCCATTGTTTTCAATATCTTTTTTCACAAATCTAAAGAAAAACATTGTATCTGAGGGTTTTTTAATTCTTTCCTATGGCTATTTGTTAAAATTCTCAGAGGATAATCTCCAAAATTTAAAGACTAAGGTCTATCTTATTTTGGGACATCAGCCTTCCATTAGATCTTGCTTTTCTTCTCCCAAGTTCCTATTTAATCTTTATTTTCTCTGAACATTGTTATAATGTGAAATCAGGTTAAAATAAGCTAAGAAAGGCAAATTGCAAATTCAGTACTCTGTTGTCACATTCTGCCCCCTTCAGTGCTCAGCCAGCAGTTCTCTGCAGTCCCCGAGATTCCACTGATGTCTCTGGAAGATTCCATCTGACTCTGAGACTCTGGGGTTTATCTTCTAACTAAACTGATTTCCTTTCCATAGAATGTGAAGAGGACTGTTAAAAACCCGTCTCTCATCGCTCCCATTTTTGAAAGTTCCTCTCCCCCCATTTTTATAATGCAAGTGCTGTGACCAAGTCTCTGTCTTATTTTTTTCTGCATTAATATTGCTCTTTTGCTGCAGAAATAGTGAAAAAAAATTTTTTTTAAGGATTTGTAAGCTAATTCTTTGAAGTATGACCTCTATCTCTTTGTCCAAAGTTCCCCAGGATCTTGAAACAGCTCAACTATTCCACAGGCCTGTACACACATCTCATTATGCCCAAGGCAACCAAGAATGAGAAGAGAGACGCAAGAGTTCCCAGGCAAGGGAGGTGAATTCATCCTCACGGTATCTGTGATTTACGTGCCTTGGACAGGTGAGGCTCAGCCAGTGTGTGGAATTAAACACCTACTATTAAATGCAATTGAGTTATTTAAGGTGAAAGAAAACCTTCACTGATTCATCGAGTACCTGTGATGAGAACGTCCTTTTTATGAACTCCCAACTCTAAGTCTGAGTGGAAGGAAATCTTTCCTGAATAGCAGGTTAAAAGAAATCATAGGGAATGACTTTTTTCAAAATGTTATGTCCTAAAAACTGGTAATTTACAAATTAACTTAAGTGATTAATTCTTTTGGGAAAAAAAGTTTGAATTCTCCCACAGACAACTGGGTCATGCAATCTCAGGTTTAGGAAACACTAGAGAATGTCTAATGCAGCCCTTTCATGAGGCTCAGAGTGATGCGGTTACTTGTACTGACCCAGAAGCCTCTTAGTCCATCATTCTGTCTTTCCTGTAAGTCACAGAACTTTCTCTGTCATCTTTTCTCCTAAATGGCTTAAATCCCTGGAAATTCAATATATCTGGAATAATCAATGTGGTTATGAGAACACTCTGAGCCTTTATAATCCAGTAAAAAGTTTAGAACTACTGGGGGAAAGTAAGCTAAGAGAGAACCAGGCATGGGTAACTGCAATGCAACTTACCTGAGTTCAAAAGCCAGGGTGGGATGAGGGCCAACTATAAAGAAAGTTAAAAATAAAATTAATTGTAGAGAACAAAACACTTTAATAAGGAGTTTCTGAAACCTATGATTTGAGAAGGAGAGATCTAATTATTCCTCGTTAGGGATGGCTAATATCCAAGTTTTAAGATCCGGCTCTTAAAAGTGGCATCTTCTGCCAAAACTGGCAGAATGGATGGCCCCTGTCCAGCTCCATTCTTATAATTCTCAGGAAACAGGTGCTATGACATCAGCTCTGTGACATCAGCTCTCTTCCATCGAGTTCTGAAACCTATTCCATGTTCAGGTGTATTATAGATCCCAGGAATACATATAATGTCCAAACATTATTTTGAATCATTTCATTTTCTTTTACCTTTTTAATTTTAGTTTCCCCAAGAGAAAACTTTCACATTTTGTCTTCTAATCAAAAGCCAACCTGAAATTGCAAGCAAAAATAGAAGGGAAAAAACCTGGAAAATGGGGGAGCATAACAAGGCCCCGAAACTTGAAAGTCTAATTATAGAAGAGCAATTAGATTTTATGTTGTAGCCATTCAACAGAGTAGTATGTAATGATTTAAAATTATTCAGACATATGCCTAGTGATATGAAAAGGTTTTCACATGATATGGCTAAATGAAAAAGGCTACAAAATGGAAGAGATTTTCAGGTTTTTATGCCTGATTACAAGGTGCAGAGACCCAGTGAAACCCATTCTACTAAATAAGGGTGTTAATTTAGTTCAGTTTAATAAGGGGATATTCATGGAAATCCAGGGATAGGAACCATCGTATAGCAGGAAATCATGGAACAGGTGTGTGAACTGGGAAGCCACCAGGACCTGGGGACACTTTCTGGTGACATCTGAGACCTGAAAGAAGACACACACACACACACACACACACACACAGACATGTGCTACATGGGATATATAAAACTTCCAAGCATTAATTTAAACGATTTCATTCCAAGTCTTTCAACCACTTAGCTTTTGTTTGGCAGAAAACTTTACAGGTGTAGATTTCAATTGTTAAAAAATGATTCAAAATCTTTAATAAAAAACGGAAAAGAAAACTTTAGCTTATGGGGCGCGGATGTGGCTCAAATGGTTGGGCGTCCATATGTCATATGGAGGGACCTGGGTTCGCTCCTTGAGACCTCCCAGTAAAAAAATAAAGAAAAATATAGAAGGTGCGCGGGCTGCCAGGCCCTGCAAGTGGGCGCGCTGTCAGGCCCTGCAAGAGGGGATGCGCGGGTATGCCATCAGGCCCCGAAAGCAGGTGTGCCTCATGCAGTAAGGTGATGATGTAGCAAGAGAGTGCCGTAGCAGGAGAGTGACACAGGGGAGAGCCAAGACGAGATGCACCAAAAAAACAGGAACTGAGGTGGCACAGGTGGCAGAACACCTTTCTCCTGCCTCGGAAGTTCCCAGAATCGAATCCTGGTGAAGACAGGAGGAGAAGGATGAGAAGAGAGGGCAAGGAATGGACACAGAGAATGGCCCAGCAAATGGACACAAAACCAGCAGAAATCGGGGAGAGGGGGTTAAAAATAGATTAAAAAAAAACAACAACACTATAGCTTAAAGTGAGGAACCCAAAAATGTCTGACTATAGGGATGTTT
>JAQZBX010007550.1:0-50233 GCA_029593785.1 Cabassous unicinctus
AAGGAAAGGCAAAAGGGCACTGACATTTCTCTCCTTCACCAGTGAATTAAGTCAAAGAGAGAGAAGCGCTGAATTAACAGAGTACTTAGAGAGATCCCCTCCAAGTCAGAACTTCCAAACCTCCTTCTCACAATCCAAAGGGCTTCTCTAACTGGGCAAAGCCCCAAAACTGATAGGAGGACTTCTTACAGTAAATGCTAGGTCCAATGAAAGGGACTACATTGAACAAAAGGCACAGCATCCAATAAGCATTCTCCAAATACTTGTATGTGATGTTTTCAAATCCAACCCAATATTCTAAGACAGTATTGTAGGATCCCCTGATGTTCAGTGTTTTCAATAAGAAATCTTAGGGATGGAAATTCACAGATATATGGATTGAAAGACCCTGTGTGGCTGCTCAGGCAGTGCCTCATGAGTAGTCTATAACTTTGTATGTGTCACCAAAGGTCCAGAGTCTCTAACTTGATTTTCATTAGTTAATTTAGGGATGATCAGACTCTAGAGGATTGACTGATATTAGCTAAACTCAGAAGAGACTAATTTAGAAACTGAAAGGCCAATTTATGACTTTGGCAGTTAGGGGCTATATCATTTCAGTGACTGGAATAACTTCAGGGGCTTTTTCCTGGGAATCAGAATAAACACTGAGAGTACTACTTGTTAAAAACACAAAGGGAAGTGGCTGTGGCTCAATTGGTTGGGCTCCCATTTACCATATGGTAGGCCCAGCATTCGATTCCCTCGGCCTCCTGGTGAAGGCAAGCCGGCTCGCACGGTGCAGTGAGCTGATGGCCCCGCGCGGCCAGCTGGTGCAGCAAGATGACGCAACAAAGGGAGACAAGCAGACACAGAAAAACGCAAAGCAAATGGACACAGCGAGCACAAGTAGCAAGGGGGGGATAAATAAATAAATAAAAATAAATCTAAAAAAAAAGTTCCACTCTATTAAAAAAAAAAAAAAAAACCCACAGAAAAAAAGCAAAACTTGGCAAATGGCTTTATATTATAGTTTATACACATTGTGGAAAAAGCCAAACATTCATGGCATACTACCATATTGTCGCTCTGAAACCGTGCAAGATAAATTAATAAATTGTTACTCCTTGGTAATTCTTTTTTTTTAAATTCTATACCAACTCTGTCCCTATGTTAGTACATCATAACTTAATCACATAAGAGTCTTTCTTAAATTGTTTATAAGAGCTTAGAGGTGTGCAAAACAAAGAGTTAGAAGAAACGGATGTGGAATAAGACAGGAGGCAATATTTGCAGCACAGTTCTCTAGCCTTAAGTCTCTACACTGCTCCCAAATGGGCCTGTCTTGCCTGCTGCCCACACAGAGTTCCAAGTGTAGCTGTGTAACTCATGGCAAGGCAATGGGACACGATGGAAGAGTACTGGACTGAAAGCTTAGAGCCCAGGGTCCTGGTGCCAAATTCTACCAACTGTCTGTCTATATAAAAGTTTTTTCATCTTTGTGGGTTTGAACTTCCTTTTAAGTAAAACAAAGTGACTTGATATATTCTTAGATTGATACAGTCCCTTCCAGCTCATAAGATTCAGTGACTCTTCCGTATGAGATATTTGAGATGCCACAATTTCCTACTAGCCTAGGCCCTCGATGAGATTTGTAACCTAGTCTCATAAGCAATATATTTACAAACTGTTGGGTAGGTTACTTCTACAGACAGCTAATCTCACCCATTTTATGTTGATTCTCATTTACCTCAGTATCAGAGGTTATCCCAAATTTGGGGGGTATACTTTGCTTGAGACTTGCACTTCCTTATGCTTCCACTAAATTCAACAATTTCATATGATATTCCCCCCAGCTGCTAGGGGCTGCACCAAAAAAAAAAAATGAATGCTATTCCTTCTTTTACCGAGCAGTATTTTCATCCCCTCTCAAAGTTCTTTCCATTCCTAGTTTCACCCACACCAAACCAGAAGGGGTTCCTTGGAGTAAAATATTCTAAGAGGGCAATGTACAGCATGAGAACAGCTCAGGCTTCAAGCATAAGAGTAACAGAAACCAAAGAGCTTTTCAAGGATTCCCTCAAACCACCACCCCAGGGAGAGCCCCTCAGATTATATAACTGAATAAATACCAAGTTGTGTCTTTCCTTCTGCAACCATTCACCACACAAAATCTTTCCAAACTCTTAGCTCAAGATTCACCTCTTCTAGAAATACCTTATCCAAGCTAGCCTGGTATGAACCCCAGATGCCATCCAAATGAATCTATTACTTCCTCCTCTCAGGTAACAAACATATTTTATGTATTTGGAACAGTATTTGTATACATGTCAATTCTAGTTGTCTAATCTCCCTCAAAAGTCCATCCTTCAAGGGCAGAAACCATGTTTTAACTTTTTAGCATGACTCCACCATATTTAAAATTTTCAATGCTTTATTAATGCATATCAATAAAATTGATACAAAATATTTTCAATGGTGCTTAAAAATTACTGTTCACAGAGAGTTTAAACTTCTAAATAGAAAAATAAAAAAGACCAAAGATCTCCCACACAAAATGGAAAAAACCCTACCTGAATCCTTTTGGCAATTTCCACCTTGACAATTCCCTTATGGAACATAAAAATGATGCCCTTGATTCCTGCAGTCTCATTCCCTAAACACTGGACATCCAAGCTGCCAACCTACAGGACTTCGTCTGTATAGAACTCTCACATATCAATGTGGCTCACCATCCAAGAGAAACAGCACCCATAAGTGGAAAACTATGAGGCCAACAGGCCAGGTAAAGTTTAAAGGTTAATTGTTTGATACTTTTGTTTTCTCTCTAAATTTCTATAACCAGAGGCAACATTTACGAATGTGAAGACTCCACTAATGGGAAGCGGGAGTGGCTCAGTCGATAGAGGCCCCGTTTACCATATGGGAGGCCCCGGCCAGCGCAGCCTAGTGGGCTGATGCAGCAAGCCCTCACAACAGGAAGCAGGTGTGGCTCAACGGGTAGAGCCCCCGTTTACCATGTGTGAGGCCCCGGGTTCGCTTCCCGGGGCCTCCTTGTGAGGGCAGGTCGGCCCGTGCGGTGCAAGGGGCTGATGCAGCGGAACCTCACAGCAAGGGGAAGATAAGCAGACACGGAGAAGACACACAGCGAATGGACACAGCAAGCACAAGCAGCAAGGGGGGGATAAATAAATAAATCTTAAAAAAAAAAAAGACTCCACTAATGCCAAGACCTTTAAGCTGCAACCATTCATTAAATAAACATTTATTATGTACCTTCTATCTAAAAGGTTCTGTGGTAGGTCCAGAAGAGGAAACAAAATGAGCTAGACACAGTCTTCCCTTAAGTAGTTTATAATCTAACAAGGGAGATAAGTTTAAAAATTCTTCCAATACAAGGAAAAGTGATAAGTGACACAGGAAAAGATATGAGCTGTTTGAGGAGTTTGGAAGAGGGAAAGAATATACCTTGTACTTTTGCTTCTGTCTGTTTCACTATTTCTGTCATAACAGATAAGTCATGTAACCATCTGACCCTCTTTTTAAAATCCTTAGATGACAAGGCTACATTTCCTGGGGAAAGATGCTGGAAATAAACAGATATCAAGTCACCTATCTTCAAACATCAACCATCCCTTCATGCCATCCACAGATCCCAGAGGAAGGACAAGTCCACTTTGTTTAATTCCATAGGGTCCTTGCTTTCACACCATCACTTTCCATTCACCAGCTTAAATTTCTTCATTTCCACTGACATTTCCTTTGCCTTCAAACACATCTATGTCTTCCCATCTTAAAAATGGTTTCGTTTAAACCTACTGCTATTTCTAGCTCTCCAGCTCTCTCATTTCCTTCTCATTGTGAAACTTCTGATTAGAATTCTACACTCATTGTCTCCATTGCCTTATCAAACTATCCTTCCTTAACTGCCTGCAATTTGCAGATACTGCCCAAGATCACAAACAGCTTAAATGATCTTTTGTCAATCAGTCAATCATTCTCCTTGGTCTCTTTCCTGCACACAGCACCCTCTATGGTGATGGAAAGAGCATAGGATTTGAGTCAAGACAAATATGAGTAAATCATCTATATAACGTAAGCAGATTACTTAGCCCTTGAGTCTGTCTCTTCATCTTTCAAATGAGCATAATATAAAAACCTATCTCATAGGTTTGTTGTAAGGATTAAAAGATACACCTTAGGTAAAGCACCTAGCCCTATGTCTAGCACATACACAGTATGTACTTTATAATTGTTAGTTCCCTTTTCTTGGCTTTTAATTTACTACTCTATCTTGACTCTCTTCCTACTTTACATTTCCTTCACTGGCTCCTGATATTCCTTTCAATTACAATTTTTCCCCAAATCTCAAACACTGATTTTTATTTTTTTTCTCTATGCTCTTCCCAGCAAAAAATGCACCCACTCTCATAGCTTCAAAATGCCATTCCTTTGCAGAAGATTCCCAAACCTATTTCTATAGATCCTTCTTCAATCTAAGTTCAACCCTATTTTTTCAACTCTTTCCTGAGCATTCCCACTTGTATTGTCCTATAATCAATTTAAATTTAACATGTATATTAAAATACCTTTTTTTAGTTTTGTTTTTTAAAATTAACTCTAATTAAATATAAGCCATAGATTCTTTATAGGCTAAAGCACTATTACATGGCTCTACTGTAATGAGTGGACTTTTATGAAACCCTTCATCTACTAGGGCAAAAAAGATGTATTCGACAGTGTGAATCATCATAAAATGCTTATAGCTTAGGTCTGAAAGAACTAGATATTTGTCAGAAATAAGAATCAATCATCACTGCCTCACGAATCAATTCTGAACTAAATGGATTTCTCAACTAGAGATTAGAACCAAACAGGAGACTAACAGTAGATGTGGCAGGGCTAAAGAGGAAAGAAAAGTTTTCAGTTTTGGCAACTGTAACTTCCTTTGAATAAAGTAAGATGCCCAACCCCTTGAAGTAGTGTCGGTTAAGCTATACTAGCCTTTCTGAGTCTAGATACAAAGGCATGCACAATTTGGTTTTCCACAGGCCTCTACAACTCTCTATTGTCTTCAGTCTGGCCTGATATGGATATTTGTGTTACATGCCTGACCCCTGTAGGCATCTGAGTTTGTAATACCTGGTTTTGAGGGCTTTTAAGAAAAGAGAATTTGGGAACTAATAAAGTCCCTCACTATTGGGATTCGTGGAATCAGGAACCTATCCTTTAGAAATGGGTAATTTTATCCTGTTTGTATTTTCTGAATTGAGTTCCTTTTTGTTTACCCTCAGAGTTTTAATGAATTTTCTTTTGAAAGAATCAGCCCTTTATAAAGCTTTATAAAAGTAAAATGAAGAAAGAGACCTTTTTTATCTTTTATTTGGTCAAAAAGAAAAGAACTGGTGACCCCTCAGTAGCAGGGCTCAGTGGTGACTACAGAAACTACAGTGAGAAAACCCCACAGAGGAGGCAAAATTCAGAAGAAATACAGTTGAGGAACACGTGCAGCCATCCCTTCCTCCTTGGAGATTTTCATTCCAGAATCCAAATAGTGGTGGATTTATGTTTTAAGGAAGGAAAGCCATTCCTTTAAATGCCCGAGATTGGAATTAACTGAGCCCCTACACATGATTTTCCTAGTCTGTCAATGGCATCACTATTCTTCAGATCACATAGGCATACTACTGACAGCCTAATCTTCCTAAAAGATCACTTTCATATGTCAATTCTCCAGTCAAAGGCTCCCAACAATCTACAAGAGTAATTCATAATTGCAAAGAGGAAGAGCACCATCTCATTCCGAGAAGATATGTCTGTGTCTGAGAATCACTGCATGTAATGATAGATGTTAATGAGTGGATTGAAATGGACAAAAAAATGGATTACAGGCAAGAAAAAGTATGAGAACCACTGATCTTCTAAATAAAGCACTGACTCTCCAGCCGAGCATTTAAGGCCCTCCATGACGTAGCCTCAAGGTATCTCGCTAATATTATTTTCTATTAATCCTTGCCCATTCACATTCCCATTTTACATCCTTTGTCCATGTGCTTCCCACCTAAAATGCTTCCCACATACTTCTCTATCAAAGCCTAAACCCCCCATTAAGTCCAGTTCAAATTCTGCCTTTCTAAGAAGCTTTTCCAGCCACTCTACTACTGTGGTGCTTATTATCATCCACTGTGCTCACAGTGAGAACTGTGAGCTCTATGGTGAAACAATACCATCATAAGCTTAGAGAATTGCAAAACCTGGTACAGTACATGTGCTTGCTGCATTCTGAAAGAACAAATTAACTACAGGCTTTTCTATATCAGCCAAGCGATACGCACAATGGTGGGAGTACATTCTCATCATCTAGACTCATCCTTCTTTGTGATGCCCACAAAGGGCACTGAAGAAATATACTCTGAATCCTATGCCTCACTCTACATCGAGCCTGGGACACACTGAACAACAGTATACCACAGAGGGGTAGCCCTCTTCTAACTGTGGAAGTAGAGCCCAGAGAGAGGAAAGATTGAAGAAAAAAGAAACATAATTTATTTTTCACTCTACAACTAATTTTCTTTCCAGGATTCCATTAGGTTCTTATTCCTTTGATTTCTGAGATATTAATCTCTTAAGTGGTCCTAGAAAAAGAGTTTCTCAGATCACTCATTAATAAAGGATTTGTGTTTTATACCTCACCCCAAATTTGAGACTCCCTCCCAGAAAACAAAAGTTTCAAAGAAACAAGGCAGGTAATAGAATCTCAACTTACCAGGGATCCTCTCCTTAAGCTGCTCATGTTTACATGTAGGGCTGTCTAACTCTAAGTCCACCAACATGTGATAATTGATGGCCTATTCATAAGATAGGGAAAATAAACAGTGGGAAGATATGATTCCCTCTTTCATTCAACAAATAGACACTGAGTGTGGAGGCACTGTTCTAGGTATTTGGGATAAAGCAGTGCATAAAACATATAACCTGTCCTTACAGAGTTTACATTCTAGCAGGGGGGAGATAGATCATAAGCAATTAGCATAATATAAATAAATTTTATGGCAGTATATTAGAAGATAAGTGCTATGGAAAAAATAAAAAGTAGAACATGGTAAAATGAAATGGGGGTGCCAGGATCAAGGGGGCAGGGATGTAGCTTACAACTCTAATTGAGTAGTCAGGGTAGACTTCATTGAAAAGGTGACATTTGAACAAAACATTATTGTGGCTTTAAAGATATAGCCACAAAATATTTGATACTTTTCCCCTTAAGCTTAATTACCTACCCCATTGAATGTGGACTGGAAACTTAGTGACTCACTTCTAATGAAAACAAATATGGCAAAACTGTGATGAGATATCACTTCTGAGATTAAGTAATAAAAGAACTATGGTTTCTATCTTGCTCTTGCATGCATCTCATGTACTTTCTCCCTCTCTCCCAGATCACTGGCACTGGGGAAGTCAGTGCCATGTCATTTGGCAGCTCATATAGCGAGGAACTGACACTTCTTGCCAACAGCCATGTGAGAGAGCTTCGAAGCAAATTCTCCAGCCCCTTAGGATGCCTGCAGCCTTAGACAACAACTTGTCTGAACCTTCATGAGAGACTCTGAGCCAGAACCACCCAGCTGAGCTACTCCTGGATTCCTGACCCTCAAAAATTGTGTGAGCTAATAAATGTTTGTTGTTTTAAGCTGCTAAGTTTGAGGATGATTTGCTATGTAGCAATAGATAACTAATACAGACATAAAGGAAGTGAGGGAGTTGACCATGCAAATATCTGAAGAAAAAGCATTCCAGACTGAGCAAATAGCCAGTGTAAAAGCTTAGGCCAGTGTGGCTATAAAGGAGTGAGGAAGGGAGAGAGTACTAGATGAGGTCAGAAAGGTAATGTGGGCAAGATCAGGTAGGATCTTGTAGGTCATCATAAGGTCTTTGGGTTTTTCTCTATAAGGAAAATGTGAAGCCAGGGAAGAACTTTGAGCAGGGGAGTAATCTGATCCAACTTGTGTCTTAATAAGATCACTTTGTTGGTAATAGGCCAGAAGTGGGCAGGGATAGCAGCAAGGAGACCAGTAAGGAGGCTTTTGCAATAATTAAGGCAAGAGATAATAGTGGCTCAGATCAGAGGGTTAGCAGTAGAGGTGAGATTATGATTATATTGGAAGGTAGAGCCAATAAGATTTCCTGATGGACTGGATGTAAGAAAAAGACATCCTAAATAATTAAAGAAAGTTAAAAATGACTCCAAGGTTTTTGGTCTGAGCAAGGGAAAGGATGAAGTTTCCATCAACTGCAATGGGAGGAAGTTGTGGGAAAAGCAGATCTGGGGGTAAGAGTAGGAGTTCAGTTTTGAACACGCTGAGTTTGAGTTAGCCTTCCAAGTGGAACTGTCGAGATAGTAGGATATATCTATATGACTCTGGAGTTTGGGAGCAAGGTCTAGAATGAAGATTAAATTTGGAATTCATCAACAAGCCATGAAACTAGATGGGATCACTAATAATATGAGTGGAGAAAGAGAAGAGCACCAAGGACTGAGTCCTGGGGTACTACAACATCAAGAGGTAATGGAGAAGAAGAACCATCAAAATATTTTGAGAAGGAGCAACCAATGAGGTAGGAAGAAAAACAGAAAAGTGTTGTGTTGTGGAAGCCAAGTCAAGAAAGTATATTTAGGTGAAGGGTTTGCAAGCATTATAATGGAAAAACCTAAAAGGGAAAGGTTCAGCCAACTCAATTGTCCCCTGCTTCCCTACTCTTCTTTTTCATATCTGAATTCTCCCTTGTAACACATGCTATGGCAGAGGTATATAGAGGGAGCTGAGCAAAGGTATATCCACATGTGGAATAAGAGGAGCAGACTGAGGGAAGGAAAAAGTGCCATGGAGTTTTCACAGAAGGGATGATGCCTGTGCAGAGTTCAGAAGGTTGATTAGAGTTTGCCATGAGGATAAGAGATAATACCAGGCACATGAAGCAAGACATGTACAGGCAAGAAGTTGTCAATACTTCAATATGATGAGAGTTTAGGGTGCTTATGGGGGAGTGACAGAGGATCAAGCTAGAAGTTAGTAGAACCAAATCATGAATAATCTTGTGCAGTATACAAAGAGTTTGAACTTCATCTGGTTGACAAGTAAGAACCACTAAATGACTTTAAGCAATAGAGTAACATAATCAGATTTCTGTTTCAAAAAGATCACTCTGGTATAACTGGAAGTACAACTGGATGGGAAAAAAGTTGACTGGAAGACAAGTTAGAAGATAAGCCAAAAAATGGGGGGTGGAGTGGGATGTAAATCTAAGGCAATGCAAGTGGGACTTCAGAATGACAGATTCAGAAGATACCTGATAAGTTAGGTTTTGAAAGTAGGGATAAAAAGAAGTGGGTGATTCCCAAGTTTCTAGCTTAGAAAACTAGATGGGTAACAGTACAGTTCCCCAAGATAGGGAATATAAGAAGAGAAATAGATTTGGGGTGGGGGGTAGATGATTAATTTTGGACATGTTTAGGTTGTAGTACAAGTGGGACAGTCAGGTGGAAATGCCAAATGTGTAGAAAGAAGTATGGACCTGAAACATAGTGGAGATATAAAACTGGCAGTCATTGGTGTACTAGTGTTAGTTGAAATCATGGTCTAGATGAGATAACCCAGAGAGGACAGTGAAGGGTGAGAGGATCAAGGACACAATTCTGGGTAACACTGAGATTTATGGGGCAGGTGAAAGATGGAGAGCCAGCCAAGGAAATCAAGTAGAAGCTGCCTGTGAATGAACTGAGCTGGATGACAGCAATTTCCAGGTTAAAGGTCTTTCCCATCTTCCCCAGGTGTCTTTGCTAGAGCCCCTAAGCTTCATAAAAGCAGCAATGAATATCTTCATAGCTTGAAGGATCTGTTCTAGAATCAGGCTTCAGCCAGACAGGGGATAGAAGATAGTAATTAAAACTAGACAAGACACAAAGACCATGGCTACATTTTAGATACTGACTCAAATCAATTTTAACCATAGCCCCCAAATTTCCTGGTTATCATATTATACTACACAGATTAAGTCTTATAAGGCACTCAGCATGCAGCAATGGGAGTGACTGCTATGCTGAATACCCCCCAACCAACTGAAGATACAGAAGGAGAGAACTGCAAAATCCCTATCTCTGCTAAGGCCCTCCTGCCTAAGGAAGCCAACTTCATGCAACTACCCAGGTTTTGGTGTCAGGGGCTGATTCTTAGCCAGGGGTTGCCAGCTGCAGAGGGCGGGGCTCTATTTTGGGCTGCCTGCTGTCCCCGAGCCTGGCCGCGTCTGGTTTGAGCAGCATGCAGCCCCAATGACTCACACACCCATGCAAACCGCCTGTGGCTCAGTGGCATAGCCTCGGAATGCCAGCCTTAGGCCAGCTCCCTCCTCACCCCATTACACTGGGATAAATAAATAAAGAGCCCGCCAGCAGCCGCACAGCCTGATGGCAACCAGATGGAGAGAGGGAGACATGGACAAGGCCACGGGAAGAACTCCCTCCAGTGGATTATACTGGGAGTGGGCTGGATCAGCCTACTCATCCTAAACTTCCCACCCTAAACTTCCTCTCTAACACAGTTCCCACTGCCAGGTAATAGCACCCCCCCCCCCAATTCCCTGACTCTTCCCACTCCTAAAGGTGCCTCTCAGCCCCTCGTCCTGGGAAATGCTCTATATAAGAATCATGCCTGCAATCCAGACTCTCTTTCACCTCTCTTTTGCATCAACATTGCCAGTATTCTCCCACTAGTCAGGCCACCATTGGTTGGCTTCCTTGGGTTCTATAGAAATGAAAAATCAGAAGCTCTTAGGGGGAGAGGAAAAACAAAAGGACCAAACATGGTGAAGTAACCCCTGTTCAATCCTTAAATATTTCTCCCAGGCTTAGTATCCTAGAAACCTCCCTGTCCTACTGCCCCTGTGCCCTATCTCCATGGCCTCTTGCTTAGCAATGTTCGCAAAGCGAACTAGGAAAAACAGACCCCAGGCACTGACCGCAAGGCTCTCTGCATCAGCCTTGGCCCCCCTGTGCCTTCATCCCAAGCTCTCTGTACCTGGTTTGTTTATCTTCCTATTCCTATTCCATGTTGCTTATTTTTATGGCACATCCTTTCAGCTCGGTCTTGGATGACCCCATGACCCTCAGTGTCCTGTTTGTAGGATCCTGCGCAAGCAGAGTAACTGAAAAGATGCAGTGGCCACAAGAAACTCACAGCCACAGTAGGAAATTGTTCAGTTCTAGCACCTATGCAGGACATTCTAAAAACAGTACAGTGACCCCAGAAGGTCACAAGAATTCCACATTACCTATCCCTAATCACTCCTCTAATCAGTGTGTAGGACCAGCAAAAGTAGGGAAACAAAATAGAGATAATGCTAGACTATGAGTCAGGAGATGTGGGAGGTCCTAACCTACAGCTACAGCTATATGACTTTAGGCAAGTCACTTAACTTTTCTGAGGCTAAGTTTCTTAATCTATAAAATGGAAAGCTACAACTACCTATTCTCAGATCCTTTCCAGACATAATAAAATTCTAAAAGCCTATGAGGTTTGGCTGCAATCTACCCTGAACGTAGAGGACCAATACTCTTGAAGAAGTGAGTTCCAAAACACTAAAACCTTCCTGGGCTAGAACCTGGATTCTAATGCTTTCTGGATTGAAGCTTTCTCATTCAATTCTACCCTATAGTATGAAAGACATGGGTATCCAATTTTACAAATGAGAAAATGGAAGCTTTGAGAAAAGTGACTTATCCAAAGCTGCAAAATGAACCAGGAGATAACTGAAGACCCCAAATTTAGGTCTAACCAACAACACTGTGTCCAAGGGCCACACTGCCACAATTTTCATAAAACCCCCCTAGCATCAATTTATCAACGTATTCACCCACAAAATCATTGAGAACCTACTGCTTCTAGGCACTATCCTCGGTGCTGGATATATAGAGATGTATTCAACATGGTCCTTGCCCTCAAAGAGTCCACAGATTATTGGAGGAGAAATACACTGTCTTGTAGACATGCAAACAGTAATATTACAAAGTCATAAGTGGTAAATTAGAGGTATGAACCAATGTACTAGAGCAAGGAAGAAGGATTATCTTCACAAGGAGAGTCTAGCAAGGTCTCCCAAAGAAGCTGAAGTAGGCACTTGAAAGATTAATAGACATTACAAGGTAGGTCAGGCCAGAACACTGGACATTCTAGATAAGGGGAACAATGTATGCAAAGGTATAAAGGCTAGAGAAAACAGCATTTTGGACCATCCAGAGTAATTCCATGTGGCTGAAGCATATGATAGCTAGAGAAAAATGTCAGGAAATCAAGCTGGCTAGGTATGCAGATGCTAGACCAGGAAGAGCCTTCCCTATTGGGCTAATAACCTCCCTTAACATGCAAATTATAGACCCTTGAAGCTACCTGGGAGAAAAATAGCCTAGGAAACCTCTGATCTTTGTCACAAGTATAGATTTAAAGGTCCCTCTTTCTCCATAAAAACTTGAGATCTATTCTGCTTCAGGACTTAGCAATGCATGCTTTCCTTCTTCTCCAGAGTTACAATTGCTTTGGTACATGGACTGAGCACTCACCTCACATTTTTTGTTTAGTGTCAAAACCCCAAGCACTATGGGGTCATTGTTTAGTCAATGTATTGAGACAGAATAGTAGGTTCCAAATCAAGAACACCTGCTTTATGCCTAGCACTCTGAAAAACGCTAATATCAGATTCAAAAGAATTATAAGACCTAGTCCCTGTCCACAAGGAACTTAGAAATTAGCTTAGACAGAAATATGAATAATCTATAAACAACACAATATTATAATACCATTATTTATTTACTTAAAATTCCAACCTGGTCAACATGTATAATTAGAAAATGGGGCAATAATACTAAGATACTACCTGCACAACCAACAAGTCCCAGAAGAGTTAAAGAAGGAGAAAATCAATATTGACTGGCATTGTCAAAGGTCACTATTATTAATAACACCACCACCCCCTATTTGGCAGTTAACAGATGTTTCTTTTGGCCAAGTGCAATCCTTAGAAGGGAAACCTAGGCAGAAGCTCCTGACAGGCCACAATTATCTATTCCCCATTCATTGCCCTGCCAGTCCCCTTGTATAAACACCGTGATTTTCCACAGCCTACAATGCCCACAAGACAGTCCCCATATGGTAGCACTGAGCTTTTTACCTTCCTCTACTCCTGGATGCTGAAGGGTCTTAGACAAGTAAAATGAGTACCCCTCTGCTCCCACAACACAGACCTCATGATCAGATCTCAACAAACAAAAATTTAGCAAATGGTTACCCAAGTTTTCCAAGGTTAGAGAGTTCCAAATTAGATCCCCAGGTATTTTAACAGAGATGTTTTACAAGAATTAATCAGCCCACTTTCCTCTTTTACATTCTTTTATCCCACTTTTCCCCATCTTCCCCGTGTCCATCTCAAGTTTGATCAGATTTTTTATAGGCAGCTTTTTCAGAGAAAGGGCTTTCCATCCAAACAAGCCACTTAACACCCAAAACCCACATCACTACTCAGGTCACCTGGAAAGAGGAAGTAAAGCAAAGTTTCTTAAGGAGAAAGAAAATAACAAATACCGTACCTCTACCATAAATCGTTCCATAAAGGAATTTTCTTCAAATGGCTCTGTTCTCAATCGATCTGTAATGAGAAGGGTTAGAGAAAACAAATATGAGCCCTAGTATGAACTTCCTACCTGTGAATGGAAAGGAAACACAGCTCAGGATTTTTTGGGAAAGAGGACAAAGATACAACATGTAGAAACAGCTAGTCCAATGGGTGAAAAGCGTTGAGAGTATGTGGGCAAACAGGGAGGAGGACAGAATGATTAGAAACAAGTCACAGGTTCAAATGGCAGCATCTACTCTCGGCGTTTTTCCTACCACAAAGACAAAGGTAAAACTGAATTTTTAATCTAAAGTTGGAGCTATGCAGCTTCCTAAACTTCCAACTTTGTGTTGTCCTAGTACAATTTTGAATAGCTGCTGGCCCCCTTCCAAAGTTTTTCTTTGTCATTGCCAAGGGCATGTCTGGACTCGGTTATAGCTTCTATTGGCCACTTGGGCTCTAGCCAGGTACTTGAGGCAAAGAGAAGTATCGTCTAATAGCAAGTCTTCAGTTCCGGGATACCCACCGTAGGGGGAACATCTCTCTAAGCAAACAAGTCTCCCCCTTTTCTTAGGCCCTTTGACTACCTGAACCACTCCCCACCCAACTCCTCAAAGAATGTCCTCTCACCTCGGCTCAGTGTAGCCCCACTCTCCTGGTAGTCCTGGATCTCTAGATCTTTCATATGAAGTAGTGTTGCTAGTTCCCTCACTTGGCAATGCAATGCCAGACTCATGCCCATCAGAGGACGAATCAAGTGTTGGGAGACCTTTGATAGAAGAGATATCAATTAGCCAACAGATACTCACAAAGTATTCCTTAACACTGTATTTAGTACTAGAAAAAGATACTAAAGAATAAATGTCTTCATAGGAACTTACAGTTTCATAGACAAACAATCCATTTATATAAATGTAAATATAAACAAATAAGTATAATAAAGAGGTTCAAGGAGTTTCTTTGTGGTGCAGATAAAGGATGGGATGATGACCTGGAGTTATGACTTAAAGAGAAGGATGTAATACAGTTGATAAGAGGAAAGAGTTGACTCAGCTTTCAGCAGAGGCTGAAAGACAGAAGCAGAGGATCCAAGAAAACTTTACAAAGTCAGTGTGAACAGAGTGGAGTATGCTAGCTGGAGTACAACAGAAGACAAAAGTTGACAGAAAGTAGAGGGCTTTAAAAGCTGAATTAGGTCCAGACACTAATTAAGAGACATTTCAGGACTAATAATAGCTCAGAAAGAACCCAGAGTTTCAATCTGTTCCCTTAAATGCATCAAAGCCTGAGGTCATTATAATAGAAACAAGCCAATCACCAAGAGACCAATCTAGGAAGGACTAATACTTCCCCCTACGCACACCTTGCTCCTAACAAGAGGTAAGAAGGTGCAAGCATAGCCATATTGCCGTACAGCTAGGGTGATGCTCTCATATGATACTGTATAGCTTTATAGAATAATCATTTAATTCTCCCACACAAGGTGTCCATTAGCCTGTCAATGAAAATAATTAAAATCAATATTGTAATTTACTTTAGGGTTGGGGATGTTATCAGAGTTCCTTTCCCTTCCCTGGAAAGGAAAGGGACTAAAGAAGGAGCTAAGAAGAAATGTCCTAGGAAACTTTTTCTGTAAACGGCCAGATAGATTTTTTTGTTTATTTTGTTTGTTTGTTTGTTTTTTGTTTTTTTGAGGTACCAGGGCCAGGGATTGAACCACATGTGGGAAGCCAGAGCTCAACCACTGAGCTACATCTGCTCCCCAGAGTTGGTTTTTTTCATTTGTTTGTTGTTTTATTTTGTTTTTAGGAGGTACAGGGGATCGAACCAGGGACTTCATATGTGGGAAGCACTTGAACCATATCCGCTCCCCCAGACAGGTTTTGACTCTACAGGCCATACAATATTGCAACTACTCAACTCTGCCATTGTAGCATGAAAACAGCTACACACAGCATGTAAATGAATGAGGGTAACTGTGTTCCAAGAGAATCTTACAAAAAAGAGGCAGCAGACCAGGTTTGGCCCACTAGCCAAAGTATGTCAACCCCTGCCTAAGAATTAAAAAGAAGTGCTTTTAGACAAGATACCCTACACAGGTTTGAAATGAGAAAATGGTACTGGAGTGTCCCATAAGATGTGCCAGCCAGACTCATCTGGATCAGGCTGTAGACTCCTCAGACTTCTGTTTTCACTATCCATTAATTTTCTAGTAAAAGTTTCTACTAAAAAAAAAAACTCCAACTCTGTTGTGGTTCAAACTAAACAAACCAAAAAAAAAAAGACTTTTTTCCCACATTTCTCTAGGGTATATTAGAAGAGAAGGGACTGGGTGGGTATTTGGGGCAGAGAAGTATAGGTAACAACAATTTTTGTACCACTAACAGGACTCAAGAAGGGCAGGAGTCCTGGCACAGAGTGTGAGGCCAGAATTCAAGTCCAGTGTGGATACCAGTCACTCCTTGGCTTTACACTTCCTTTCATCCCACAGCACATCCCAACCAGGCACTCACTCCCAGCTCAGGTACTTAAGTAAAAACTTAAACCTTCAGGAAGTTCTCCTTTGGGAAAATTTGTTTGCTCTTGACCCATCCCTCTTTCCTTGGAATTGTTTCATTAAGATAGATCAGGAGGAAAAATAGGTGAATGCTTGCTGTATGAAAACCAGTCAATGTTTGGTGAGTTGAATTGAAAATCATTTCTATGGCTAATCTATTAGCATCATCATCCATCTGATAGCAGCATTCAAATATCAGAAACTCCTAAAATTAATAACCAGTCTATCTTGGGGGGCTACCTTAACAGCAATTTCTTTGAGTAGCAGGAAATATTACAACATGAAACATGATGAGGAACAGTTTTTAATCAATTCCATGTCTAACTAAATATAATAATGCCATACCAGACATCTGAAATTATCTATTGGATCCCACTGTCCATATAGCCAAAAGCAAACAAACCCTAAACATTTTTTATCATTGATTATTTCAACTGCTTAAATAATTTCATAGGATTAGATCCACCACCTTGAATCATTGAGGACAATTCATCTCAAAGTTAGATGAGCACTGCAATGATTTCTCTTGGGTAGAACAAGGATTGTGGCTGAGGCAATGGGCTTCATTCCAAATCTTTCCTGATAGCCTTGCTCTGTTCTCAAATATAGATTAACACTGGATAGAAATCTTAAAAATATGTGTTAATGGTCATAAGAAAGATTGGTTAAAATGTGTAAATGGATCAAAGCAAATCTACAGATATCACAAAGAAAAATCTTTAAGTACTTTTCGAGATACCCCCCGTTCATTTACAGAGAGTAGCATATGAAAAGATGCAGTTCAACAAGTCAATTCAGCAGTTATCTACTGGAGCCTAATATGTACTCTGACTCTCTGAGGCTCCTGCCCTCAAATTGCTCACAATAGTTAAGGAGATCCAGAAGTGCGATAGGTCTAGAAGTAAGAGTTGCCAATCTTTTCCAGAGGAAAAAGCTATTTATAATCTCCCTGAAGTCTTCAGATTTCCCAAAGAAATGTTCACACATTATAAGTAGAAGAGCTGAATGAGTTATCAATCCCAAGTTCAATCATATCAGGAAATATAGTAAAAAGTAGTATACCAAGGAAACGAGAGAGCCTACAACTGCAAGCAAGAGAGTTCCATCCATCGGCTGTATGGGATCGAAGCTCCCTCTCAATTAGAGGTGGAGTGGACATCACCATCCCAGAATCCTCAGGATTGGGGAATGAACTATGGGCTAGAGTGGACTTACTGGTATTCTACTATAGACATAATGTGATTCTAGCAATGGAAGAAATTACAACATTGATGTGGAGGCAGCGGCCACTGGAGGCTCTGGGGGCAGGGAGAGGGAAAAACAGTTGAAATACGAGGGCTTTTTCGGGACTTGGGAATAGTCCTGAATCTAATGGCTTTTTGTACAATCACAATGCTGTGCATTCATCATCACAAAAAAAATTTTTTTGTTTATTAATATTAATATTATTATTGAAACAATGAAAATGCTCTAATAATGCTTGAAGTGATGAATGCAACGATAGATATAAGCATTTTATATCATCCCATAACATGCAGAATTGTGTGAGAGAGAGTGTAGACTACAATGTAAACTATGGTCCACTCTCAATGGCAATGCCCCAGGATGCATTTATCAATTGCAATGAATGTGCCACACTAATGAAAGATGTTGTTTATGTGGGAGGGTGTGGGAGGTGTGGGGAGTGGGGCAAATGGGAATCCCTCTATTTTTCATGTAGCATTTATGTAATCTAAGCATCTTTTAAATAAAAAATTATTTTAAAAAGTAGTTCAAAATTTTTTTGTGATGATGAATGCACAGCATTGTGATTGTACAAAAAGCCATTAGATATGGTATTATATATGGTATGTGAATATATCTCAATAAAACTGCTTAATAAATAAATAAATGTGCAAGAATAGCCAGAAATAGCAGCTATGTAAAGCAGGGGAAACAGAGAGAGATTGAGAGGTGAAGAATTTTCTTGTTTGTCTGTTTTTTGTTTATTAATATTATTATTGAAACAATGAAAATGCTCTAATAATGCTTGAAGTGATGAATGCACAACTATGTGATTATACCGCATACCATTGATTGTATACTTTGGATGAATTGTATATTTTATTAAAATGTATCAATAAAATTGATTTGTTTAAAAAAAAAAAAGTAGTAGACTGGGAATTACGAGACCCAGATTCTAGCCTTGGCTCTGACAGCACTTAGATGTGAAAATGGCTTAACCCTGAGTAATCTCAGGGCCCTTGTCTTTTTTAAAAAAACAAAAATTATGGAATTGAAATATTTGTTCTCATAAATCCACTACAATACTAAGGTTAAGCAATATTGCATATGTTCTCTTATTTAATTCTCATATCTCTACAGTAAGGTTGTATCTCCATTTTACAAATTTTAAAAAAAAGGAGTTCTCATAAAAGTTCAGTAACTCATCAAAGGCTGCAAGGTCATACAAGCATTCTGATAATGATGGAGCTGAGTTACAAATTCAGGTCTGCTGGTTCCAAAGCTCTTTCTACCACAAAGAAAACTTTTGCTACAACCCCTAGAATCATAAAATGGCCAAAGATGTGACAAGTTTGAATGCCAAAATATGGATGATCAAGAATTACAATAGATAGTAGAAAGAATAGACAGTGGGAAGGAAGAGGAAATGAAGTTGGCTAGAAGTATTCCATGCTATCCTGCAGATTTAAGAACCATTACATTATTTTTTAACTCTATTTTATTGATACATATTAATAAAGCATAAATCCATCCAAAGTGTACAATCAACGGCATTTGGTACAATCACATAGTTTTGCATTCATCACTTCACTCATTATTAGAGCATTTTCATTATTCCAATAATAATAATAATAAAACAAAAAACAGACAAAAAAACTCATCTCCTCTCAATATCTCTAGGCTTTCCTGCTGTACATAACTGCCACTCTGTTCCCATCTCTCTAGCTTATTTGTGTTTATATTTTCCCATTACATTATTAACTTGAATACATGATGTTACAGAAGGTGTGAGGAGGCAGGAACTCTCCTACTCTACTGTATTGCTAATAGGACTTAAGCTGCATAATCTTTATATAAAGTATAATCTTTCTGGAGGACAATTTGGCATTATGCAAGTAAGAATAAAGATGCTTATATTCTGGTACAGCTATTCCATTTCAAGGAATTTACTCATACATTTACACACAAAAAAATTAATGAGGGTATTCACTGTATATGATAGCAAAAGACTAGAAACAACTTAAATGTCTACTAATAGGAGATAATACATTTTGAAACTCATTAAATAAAAATGCTATGTAGCCATTAAAAAGATTAAGACAGATCTTCTAATTGTACTGATATGGAATGATATCCAACTTCTGAAATTAAGTGAAAAATGCAAGATATGAACAGCATATTCAGCATGCCACCAGTTGTGAAAATATATACATATAAACAGGTATGTACTTGATTTTGGGTATATACACACATACCTAAATTCAGCTTTCTTTACAAATTCACAAGAAGCTGAAATCAGTAATTACTTTAGAGAAGGAAAATAAGGGCCTGAAGAAGGGTGTAGAAGGGAGACCTATTTTCTCACTGTATGCTGTTTGAAATTTTTGCCTTTTGCATGAATTACCCACCCAAAAAAATTAAACAAAAACTAACACAAGAATAAGTGACAAACAAAAACTATGACTGTATGACCTCACAGATACATACACAAGCCTGAAATAGCTTCAGCCCACGTCCCTACCCATGTCCACAAGCTCTTAACTTTTTCCCTATAAAGCTTCCTCGGGTTCAGGGGTTTCCCTGGAATGACATTCTTCTTCTTTTAATGATAAATGTTTTATTTTAACTTGTTCAAAAGATAACTTTTCCCCACAGCCAATCAGGACTCACCCCACTCCAAACACTACAGCCTCTTTCCTAATTGAGCCTGATCTATCTAGTCCCAGACTTCCCAAAGCTGCCCCAATGTTTCAGTTGCAGGACAAGCATTATTGAGGGAACAGTGCCCCCTGGTGTCACTTAGAAAAAAGCTAAATAAAACTTGAAATAAATAGGTAAATGCTATACCTAAAGCAGGATGGAAAATTTCAGAAGAAATTCAATTCAAATTAACAAATAAAAGTTACTACTATAGTCTAACACTGTTTCTGGACTTTTAAAATTCAAAGATGAATGAGAAGTAGTTCTCCTAGAACTCACATCTAATTTTACTGGGGTCCAGATAAAAAATAGACATCAGAGAATAGTTCCTCAAAAAGCCCTTTGTTCCATTCACCGTATCAATTCCAAAGTGTCACACCCCCTCTGAGAGTCTAAGGAAGGGAGAGAAGAAATGATGTTCACTTGTCTTCAGATCCCTCTGCTGATAAGCCTATATACCCTTAGGCTTCCCATGGAAGCCCCTGACCTCCAAGTGCTACTAACTGAAACAATCTGTTTACATAGAAGACTGGAAAGACGCAGGTGGCAGTAAGACCTGAAAACTAGTTCTTAGCGTCCACTCTCAATTAACTAATTCTAATAAACTCTCGGGGCACATAAAGCTACAAGTAAGCAGAGGATATTATTCTCGTAGGCCCTGAAAATGTGCTTTCGAATCAGACCAATCCGGGGTTTGAATTCCAGTTCATTTACTCACAACCTTCACACAAGTTACTTTCAATCGATTCTTATTCCAAAAACGAGGGTAATATACTTATCTTGCAAGGCTGTTGTAAGGTTTCAATGATGAAATAACGTTCATATACCCAACACAGGGTACATACTCCACTTTATTACCAGAGTGACCCTGCTAAATCATAAATTGGATCATCTTAAACCCCCCATTTAAAGTTTTTCAGCAGCTTCCTATTGTCTTTGGGAGAAAATCCAAACTCATTAGAATCCTTCAAGAGCTGGCCATGGCCTGCCTCATTTCTCACAGCTTCCCATCTATACTGCAGTCATGAAGCTCACAAACTTTTGCCCCTCGGGATACATCTCCATGCCTCTTAAAATGCGCTCTTTTGCCTAAAACAATTTCTTTTTATTTTCTCCCAGCTAGTTTCCACATATCTTCAAAACTCAGCTCAGAAACTATCTCCTCAAAGAGGTCTTCTCTGAGCCTTAAACCCCTCCCTCCTGCAATCCAGCACCTATATCAATCAAAGAATTTACCATACTTTATCATAATTTTCTTTCTGTCTCCTCACTAGAGTATGATCTTCAAGAAGAGGCTCTATTTTTTAGAGCTAGATTTCCAACAATTAGCCCATAATAGATGCTTAATCAATGCTAAATGAATATTTTATGAATAAAGATATTCAATATAGTGCATAGACCCAAACTTTGCTCCCTTTGCAAGGAAAGGATACACCAGTCAAGAATCCTTTTTGCCTTCTGTCTAGCAAAGGAAAGTTTTTTGATGGAGAAAAAACTCGAACGGGTTTTTTGAAAAAAATAGCTAACACTTCATTCATCTTAAAGCAGCTGGCATTCTTCCCCAGCCCCACTTCCCCACTCCCTTCACACATTCGAATTACACTTACCAGGGAAGGGCTGGCTGGGACACAGTGGAAATTCCAATGGAAGGGAAAACCAGAGAGCTCACTCCGCATCCGTAGGATCAGTGCCCCTGCCACATGATCACAGGAGAAGGTAACTTCACTGGGGTGAATAATGTCCTTCAACAATGGGCGAAGTAGATTATCCAAATGACAGAGAAATGCCGCAGGAGGGGCAGTCAGGCGCTTGTTCAGCTCCTAAAGAAACAGCAAAAGTTACAAAGACTGAGGGTGCTAAAAGAAAACCGATTCTGTATTTTCCAGAAAAGCTCTCATTAACATGAAGACAACTGGCATGGGAGGAAGAAAATGGAAGTTAAAACATCAGAACAGGAAAGAAGAAAACAAAAAGAAGAGTCACAAAAACAAATGACACAATTTTTCCTAGGGCAAGATCAATTTACAGAACACTTATATAGATCAGATATTATAAATCAGATAATAGCAGTGCAGAAACTACACACACACACACGCACACACACGTGCATGCATGCAGCCATAAGGAAGGAACCCAGGGCCTGGGTTACAGGTAGAAGTTCAGGGCATTAATAGGAACTCTCTCAACTTAATTCAGCCTTCCTTGACAACCTACTGGCCAACAAGCTGGTTAATGTGAATGTCCCCTGACCATCACTAGGAAAGAAATGATAGCCACCATCATTCCACCACCACCAGTGCTTCTCTTCACACTTACCTTGGCCCGCTGGCTGACAACATTAGTGTCCACCTGTTCATGCCACACCTGTTGAAGATCAGAAACCAGCAAGGCATAGCCCTGTTTGGTGATGTAAGCCTTGGCCAACAGGGAGTTCTCTGCAAGCTGCAGCCATGCCCACGGCTGTATCAACAGGCCTTGCTCCAGTTCTTCCATCTGCAGGCAAGCGAGTCTTAATTTAGCACAGTGCCCCCAAGGTACTGGAAACCCAGGGAGGGCACCCCTCAGACAGCTCTATATCAATGAAAGTCTTGTCAAAATCCTCCCTGATAAAACAGAAGGCATAAAACTCTTCCTGCCATAACCACCTGAACACACCTACCTTATGACCTCTTAACCACTAAAAATCTGTTTCAAATGTTGAGGGTTCCCCCCCCACATTAAGTTCCTAAAAGACAGAAAATATCTTTATTCTGTAGTGTCTAAGCCTTAGCATATTGGTGTTCATATTTCTGTTTTTAATAATATAACTTAATGTGGAAATCTAAACCATTCTCTTTGCATCTTTATCATGTTCCTAATAAATATGTCAATGTTATCCCTTCCCAGAACTTCTATAAGAGAAGGATTGGTTGTTTTCTAAAGCAGCATAAGTCATGAGTGTCATGGGCAGGAAATTCAAATCATTTGATAATTATCCAAAAGCAAAGCTCTGGCAGCTCTCAGGATTTCAAAATATATATATTCTCTAAGGCAGCAGTTCTTAATCTAGAGTCTATGCATGTGAATCTTTGCATTTTGGTGGAGAGAGGCTTATAGCTATCAATTTTTCAAAGGGATCAATTGTCACAGGAAAAAGAGCTAATAAGCTGTGTAAAAACATAAAAGCCCCAAATCCCACTTCAACAAGAACCTGAATGACTAGAAAGTCATGCATACAAGGCACAGCAACTGCAGAGTGACAATGAATTAACTTCCACTCAACCCACCCCCGTTTTACCACCCGGACTCCACCCCCCAGGCCACCAATGACGCATGCCCTCCGGCGCATCCTGACACTCCGGGAAACCAATTTCCTACCTCAATAGCTAAACTAGTAGCCTTAACCTGGTAAGTGTACAGTAACTATGGTTGCTTGGTTGGAAGTTTTATGATCTTTCCTGCGAGTAAACAAAGAGATGATATAATTTCCTTCATTATGTCAGTCTATAAATACAAAGTGAAGTGCCAAGGTGTGTGTGTGGGAATTTCGGAATAAAAAGAAAGAAATTCCTCTTAAATCTGACTAACACTTCTGTTCCACCAGTCATTTACATCTCAGCTTAAGCCATTATTATTCTTCCACCTAGAATGTAGTTTCTGAAGCATGGCCTTGTGACATAATTTCATTTGTCCAGTCATTAGATAGGTGAAATATAATATATATTGGGATTTTTACTTGCAGGAGCCTCAAAACCTTGTGTTTGGAAGATGGGATTTCAGCCACATTTCCCACATGCTGTTCCAACAGGCAGAGAATGTCTTGGAATGATTAAGCTAGTCCTCACAGGACAGGAGTTCCACACTGCCAAAGGTCACAGCCGCAAGTGAGTCGCCAAGCCCTTTTATTGCCAGTATGCACTCTTTAAGAGTCACGTCACCAAATTGGGGTTGACTGCCCCAGCCCCTCACTTTGAAAAGTCCAGAAGCTCAGAACCCTCAAACTGTACTGGGGCTGTCCGAGGGGCAGGAGGGTACCTTAAAGTGGCCAGAGCCAAGTGGCCCCATAAAAAGGCCTGGCACATTGAGCACCAGACCGGGATTGGCTGCTCCCACCGCGCGCGTCCCGTTCTGAGACTGTGACCCCTACAGCGAAACCTTTTCTTTTCTCCCTTAAGACCGCCTTTAATATTCACCTTAGCCAGATTCGCCCCTTTAATATTCTTGATGAGGAGAGCTGAGGCGCAAGAGCGGGGGCGGGGTGGCCCGAGAACGCGTTTCGGCACCAAGGCCCGCCCCTTGGCCGAGAGCCCTCCCTCAGGGGCAGCTCCCCCGACACCCTGCAGAGGGCAGCAAGGCCCAGAAGCCGTTCGGGCTGGGTCACGCCCCTCCCTTCTGCGACCGGACGAACCCTCGGTGCCAGTACCACAACCCCACCCAAGGAGCCACGCCTGGTGTCCAGTTTCCATCTGCCTTTCCATTTCACAGCACCTGCTGCACCGAGGCGCGCCTGCGGACCCAAGGCTTCGTCGTGCCTAGCAGCCCGCCAAGCCTCACACTCTAGCCTAGCCCCACAAACCCCGCCTTGCAGCCGGGAGGCAAACTGCGCGTGCGCGGCCGGCGCGGCCCCGCCCACCCCGGAGGCCTCCCCGGCATCAGGAGCCTGGGCCGCGCGCTAGTCGGTGGGAGAAAGCAGCAGTGCCCAGCCCAGCCCCCAGAGCCTGTACGGCCCCTTTCTGCCCGGGCCCTGGGTCGGGCCCGATCCCACCTACCGTGAGCGGGCGCGAGAGCTCCCACCCTCCCCGCAGCAGGCCCGCCCGGCCGCGCAAACCGAAAGGCCTAGAGTAGAGACAGATTCCCCCCCTCCCCCTAGACGCGGGGAGGCGGGGCCTGGAGGCGGAGCCCTAGTCTGGCGTGGGCGGGGCTTCTGGGCTCGCTGAACTGTTAAAGGCGCGCTCCCAGCTGAGCCGTCAAGGTGATCCGGAAAGCAAGGAAGAGATTCTGGGGGATCCGCTAGGAGAAAGGGTGAGGGTAGTGTCGCTCCTTGGTGTTACGCTGGTGGAGTAGAAGGGAAACCGAACGAGGTGCAGGAGAGGGGCTCCAGCGTTTGGATTTGTCAATAAACTCGGTACTTGCCTTCCCTCCTCTATAAAATGAGGGTATTGAATTTCGCTAGTCTCTCAGATCCACAAAAGCACTACAATGAAGGGAGGAGTCCCCTAGGCATAAATCCCATCGTCTGACCTCATCCACTGCCTTTATCTCTTCCTCTTTTCTCCCCCCGTGCCTCCCCATACTTACACTCCATCACCACTGAGAAACTGGCAACCTTTCAATTCGCCCTTATACTTGGTACAACTCATGGTTGTGCTCAAGCTGATCCCTGAGCCTGAAAAATTCTCCCCACCCGTTTTCCCCAACCGAAAATCCTCCTTACTCGTCAAGACCAGCCTTTCCCACTTTCCCCAATCAGAATTATTTGTTCCTTCCTCTTTGCTCCCATATTATTTTAATCTTTATTACAGACAGATTGCCTTCTGCTTGCATTTCAGTTACTAATCATAAACTGATTTTAAACTGTAAGTGCCTTTGAGAAGGCAAAGCCTTTGTCTTATTCATATTTATAGTTCCAGGACCTTGCACATGGGAGGTGCTCAATAAATATTTAAGTGAATGCTGGGGTTCAAGTGGCATTGATAGTTCACAGACAAAATCTCATTCACTGAACCATGGCCCCTGCTTTGGATCAGTAAGGCCTAATTAAGGGAAGGAGAGGCACCACACCTGTTGGGAAATGGGACCTTTGGTGAGCCCAGGTTTGGCATGTACACACATACATACATCCTCTCCCTGAGAGAAAGTAGAACATGGGAGCTGAACTAACCAGGGTGAAAGTAGGAATCCTGATAATTATTGGGACCTAAGGCCTTCTCTGCTGGGTCCAGGGCATGGCTCCCCCAAACCAGGCAGCAAATCTGCTGTCTCTCTTGGCTCAGAAGGCCCTCCTTCTTCATCCCCAGGGTCCTCAGGCAGTGGGCAGAGGCAACGGAGGTGTTGGAGGATGCAGGGACACAGATTTTGGATGAAGAAAGGAAGCCAATACTCTTGAGCAGCCTTCTCCCTGTACTTCTGAGGCGCCCGAGCCTCTTGGACAGTGAAAGGAGATTGCAGTCCTTGACCTAGGCCCCGCTCAAGCTGTGTGCCTGCAAGAAGAGAATTTAGTCAGGTCATTGCCCAATCCAAGGGGTAATGACTTCCTGCCCACTCCCCAGTCTGCTAGGGCTTGGCCTCAACTTACCAGGAATGGTGTTCTCAAGAAGGAAGCCCAAGACTCCAGCCAGGAAGATGGGCTCTGCCAGCAAGGAGCGTAGTAACACATCCAAGGGGCTCCAGCCTAGAGGGGATTGGGGCCAGGAAGGAGGGGAACTCTGATCCCAGCCAAGGCCAGGGAGTCTTATCCTTCTAGGCCTAAACTTAAGTCTTGGACTAAGGACAAATTCTTCTGAACTGTCATTCCATCTGCCCACCCCCTCCTTTGCCCTTCTACTCTCTACTTCCTGGACCCTTCCCACAGGATCCCTGCTCAACACCCTAGCTTCTGAGCATTCACACACCCTCCAGAAATGCTTTGACTGTTCCAGGACCCCTTTCTCTGAAAAGCTGGTATTAAAAGCCCCAACCTTATCTCCCACTTCTTACCTTCTGTGCTGTAGCCTGGGCTTGCCAACCTTAGCAGGCCTCTACCCCCAGATACCAGTAACACACACTCCCCCTTCCCCATTTGCGACAGCCAAATACGTCTTCAGACATTGCCAAATGTCCCTTGATTTTGGGGTCAAAATCACCTCTGTTTGAGAACCGCTGCTCTAGACAAACAACCATTTGCTGCTCCCAGGATATACCCAATGACTTCCTAATTCTATGTCTTTGTTTATGATGGTTCCTCCAACATGAATAACCTCACCAAGCAGGGTTAAATCTCACCATCCTTCAAGCCCAGCTCAAGATTACTTTCTCCATGAAACTTACCTGGACTATCCCAAACAGACGCCATCACTCTCACCTCTGAGCGCCACAGCTCTTCATCTGAACCTTTCCTGTTATTTTCCCACACATTTCATCTCTTTAACACATGGAGACATCATTATATTCTAATCAGCTAGCATGGTGCTCAATATTTGTTAAACAAATGGATGAACTGCTTACATTTGTGTGAGGGTATGGGGCTAGGAGTCCAGAGGGCCTGAAGACTCAGGCCCTTGCTTTTCCACTCCCCATTCCTCCCACCTGTGCTGAGTAGGACCTGGGCTTCCCACAGCCATCTTGGCAGCAGCAGGGCCATGAAGACGGAGAAGCCCACAATGAAGACATTGCGCCCGGAGTCAATGTCAGCCAGGTGGAAGCTGGAGAATCCAGTAGACAGTATCACAGCCTGGGTCACCCCCAGCACCCCACCTGTCTCGTATGGAGAAAATCAAGGCAGTCAGGAGAAGGCTGGCACAGCAGGGGATGGTGCAGAGCCAGGCAGGTGGGGGGCGGGGGGAGGGAAGGCTCATTTCTGATTGTGTAAGAACCCCAGGAGCCCAGGCAAGAGGTCAAGATGCTGGACTGAGAAAATGAGGGCATCACATACACATACTCATTCCATCTATCCAGGGAGGATTTTCAGAAAGAAAGGGTGCCAGCCATAAAGAACCAGTCTGGCCAGATTGGTGGGTTCAGGCCCAATACCAGCCCTGCTGATACATCCACTCACCAAGCACAGGCAGCGGGATGGTGGTGAGGAGCTGGGCCAGCCTGGGGGAGAGCCCGAGCCCCATGCAGAGCAGCCCCACCAAGAGGGCCACTCGGCGGGATCCAGCCTATGTGAAGAAGAGAGACTGGAAAACACAGCTCCCTCCTAAACTGTTCCCAGGTCCACACCTGGCCGGTTCCTTCTCATCAGCTGGTTCCCAACTCAAATGCACCTCCTCCAAGAAGCATCTCTGACCACTTTATCTAAAGGTGCTCCCTCTACTTGGCTGCTATCTCACTCACCTGCTTTGTTTTCTTAACGACACTTATCACTTTCTCCAAATTATCTCATTTACTTGCTTTTAAAATTTTCTCCCTCTCCCTATCTGAAGTTCTCAAGAGGTCAAGGACTTTGTTTGACTTGGTCTTCACTGAACCCCAGCCCTGGCACAGTGCCTGATGCATACAAGGAGTTCAGTAGAGATTCAGTGTCTTCCTCACACTCCCAGTCCCATATACCACTTCCAGGCACCTCCCTAAATGAGATAACGGGTGGGAAGTATCTGGTAGAGTGCTGGGACCCAATCAGTGTGTGTTCCCTTCCTTCTCCTGTACCTCCAGTCCCTAACCCCACCCCTGCTCCCAGGTCCAAGGACCATACCTGGGTAAGACTTAGGGCGCCCACGTTGGGGAAGCTGGATGCAGCGCCCATGGGACTCCCCAGTAGCCCAGCCAGCACGCTGCCTAGACCCTCTAGGCTCAGTCCTCGACTGCAAGCATGTGGAGGTGGGGATGGCAGATTCAATATCCGGCCACACAGGGCATAGCAGCCCAGGGAACTGATGGAGGCTGCCAGGGCCATGGAGATGCCTGCAGCCAGAGCCCTGGGCGTCAGCACCGGCCAGTCCCACTCACCTGGGGAGGGAGAAAGAGCTATCTTGGGACCAGACTCAAGTCTATGCCACAAGAATCCTAGATACCCCTTTATATTTGAAGATAATGTCTTGACACCAAACCACATAACCCATTTCTTTATCATAGTCTACAAGGCCCTCTTTGGTCTGACCTTTATCTTTCTCTCCAGCCCTACCACACTCTGCCTCAGTTCCTTCACTCCAGACACACTGGCCTTGTTTTGGGCCCTTGTACTTGCTATTCTCCCTCCCGCCACAGGGCCTTTGCACATGTGGTTCTCTCTGCTAAAATGCTCTTCTCTCCTGCCTTCATCTAGTTAATTCCTACTCATCTCTCACATTTCAGCTCATGATCACTCTCCCAAGAATACTTTTCCTGACTTCCCTGCTGAAGTCAAATTCTCCCATTATAAGCATTTGTCTGTACCATGTATCTCCCTTTTGTTACACTTACCATAGTGGCAATTTTACATTTCTTAGGTTACTATTTAATTTCTATTTGTATTCCCCAATAGACTGTAAGCTCCATGAGGGCACGTACTGTGTCTGTCATTGTGATGGTTAGGCTAATGTGTCAACTCAGCCAAGTAATTGTGCCCAGTTGTTTGGTCAAGCAAGCACTGGGCTAATTGTAACAAGGACATTTATGGGTTTTAGTCATCAGTGAGTTTACTGCATAGATGGCTGATTACATCCGCAATTAACCAGGAAGATTGCTGTCAGCAAAGAGTGATGTTTTATCCAATCAGTTGAATGCCTTAAAAGGGGAAGTGATTTCAGCATTGAGAGAGAATTTCCCAGCCTGTCTTTGGACAGCCAACTTCTCCTGGAAACTCATCAAGGACCTTCATTGAACTTTCATCAGAGCCCCTGGTTTGCAGCCTGCCTGCGGAACCTGGACTTGTGCATCCCCACGGTCACGTGAGAGACTCATATAAAACCTCATACTATTGACAGATATCTCCTGTTGATTCTGTTCCCTAGAGAACCCTGACTAATACACCCCCTATTCAATTTCCTTTAAAAAACTAAACAAAACAAAACAAAAAATCTGGAGCCCAGGAAGTAAGCACACAGTGAAACAGATAAGTGAGGAAAGAGAGAAGGCTCCATTAGACACGGCAGAGGCCCCAGGAAGAGAGATGAGCTGTTTGCCTGACAGTTTACAGAGCAGCTGAGCCCGGAGAGAAATGAGCCCTGGGAGAGAGACAAGACTTGTCCCAGCCTGCAGCTGAGATTGGAAGAAGCTGGGACCACGGAGCCTTGGGAGGTGGAGGAAGACTGAACCCTCACAGACATTGCCCGCCATCTTGCATCAACACATGGCAACAGACTCTGGGTGAGAAAGTACCTCTTATGGTACCTTGAGTTGGACTCTTTAGGGCCTTATGACTTCTACCCCAAATAAACGCCCTTTATAAAAACCAACCGATTTCTGATATTTTGCCTCAGCACTCCTTTGGCTGACTAATACAGTCATGTTCATCACTGTGTCCCCTATCATGTGTCTGGCACATGGCACACAACAGACCTTTATTTAACCAATGAATGAACAAATTTTGTATGCAATGCCTCCAAAGCAAACTTTATACTTAAGCCACCAATTCACATGCCAATGGGGAATTGTGGGCCCTACAGAAACTACAGCGTTTTTGCTTGTTTGTTTTTTTAAACACTAACCCAAATAAAATACCTGGGGTGAGAGGCTGGAATTAACCCTCAGATTAGCAATTTCTCTCTCCTGCATATTTTGAGAAAACACAGCATTTAACTTAGAAATGAAACCCATTAAATCTTAAGCTCAACAAAACAGATATCCTTATTGAGCAATAAGAGGGAGGACTAGGAAGAAACCCACCTGGGTGAGGCAGCCAAAGCCACGGAGCCTCGGTGGGGGCCCACAGCTCCAGGGGGGTAATGCTGAGACCCAGAGGGGCAGAGACAATCCACACACAGGCCACCGGGATCAGCACCTGAGGGCCAAGACTGAGACAGCAAAGAACCTTCCACGCCAACCTTGGTGGGGTGGACAGACGCCAAATGGCAGGAGGCCAAGCAGGCTCTCCAAGCCAGCCCCTCTACCCTCGATGGTCCCTGCCCAGACCCCCACATACCGAGATGAGCCGGAAGGCAGGGATGTGAACACGAGTTGGAGAGGCTGAAGCTGGCTTCCAGCGCCACACGGGTAACGGGCAGGAGCCCAGGTGCTGGGAACAAACCACCATGAGCAGGATCAGCCTAGGAGAGAGAAGGAGCTTCAGGAGCAAAAGGAAGCAGGTATCCTGTGGGGATATTCATGGATGTGGTCCCGGAGAAGGAAACACCCGTCAAAGGGCTGATGAGACAGCGTGAAAGTCAGGGGGACCAGATGAATCCAGGAAAGGCCTTGGATTCAAAATCCCAAAAAAAAAGTGTTCAAAATCCAAAATCCTGGCTCAGATTGCTGCTGCATCTGGTAGGGCCAGGAGCTCTGCCTTCCCCCAGTCCCACACGCCCCACTGGTCACCGTCCCACGACACTCAGGACTCACGTACAGCAAGGCCAGGCCCCAGTGAGCAGAGCAGAACAGGGCCACCTCCCTGTGGGCAGAGAATCCTGCCACGACCAGGCTGGGGGCCAGCACCAAAGGCCCACAGTGCAGAAACAAGCAGCCAGGGGTCCCCAACAGTCCCAGCATACCCTGCAATAGCCCAGATACCACCACTGCTCCGGAAACCTGGTGGAGTAGAGGAGAGGATCGAGAGGAACATTCTGCTCAATCAAGTGGGCCTCAGTCTGCATCTCCTAACTAATTCCAGGGATAGGTCTCTCCCCAAAGACAGAAACAAGGGCCTCCCCAAGCCCTACTACTACCCTTCCCCTTCCTACTCACCTCTCGGAGAGAAGTGTTCCAGAGCTCCGGGCCATGGCAGCCAGGTCCCCCACACAGGCGCAGCATGAGGGAGGCTGGAAAAGGTTTGGGGAATAGAGAGAAAAAGGAAGTGGAATGGAGCCCAGGGCTCTACAGTCCTAGCTGGTTCCTGGCCCAGCTCCAAGACCCCTGCAGTGCCCAGTCTCAATCTTACACCCACCTACGGTTCAGTGTATGTGCAGTTTTGCACCCAACCCCACCCTCCTGCCATGCCCGTGCTCAGTGCTCACAGTTTCCAGGTGTCCAGATGGCCATAGGTAGCTTCTGTCTGGTCAGCACCAGAGCAGGGATAAGGAACTCTAAGGAGGGGGCCTGGACAAGAGGCAGCCTGTAGGAATAGCAACCCTGACAGGTCTGGAAACATGTGGCAGCCAACAGGATTCCCCCAGAACCTCTCCTACTCCCCCCGCTCCAGGGAGGTCCCCTCACCTGCTGCCCATCCAAGTTTGCAGGGCAGTAGACACACCACACGAAAAGAGGCTGGAGGCCAGGAGCTGGGCAGGGGGGTAAGAGAGTCCTCCTGGGGGGAGACTATGAAGGAGGAGCAGGTGGGAGGCACAGAGCAGAGAAGCCAGGACCAGGATGTGCTATAGGAGGAGGAATGCAGAGGGTTGGTCCTCAGACACCAACCTCTCATTCCACACCTAACACCCCCCATACCCTCCAAAAAAAACACCTTCTTCAGCCAGCATCAACTCCTGCACCTCTGTCTCCTACCTGCAGAGCCAGAAGACAGCTGAGACCCCAGGTGGGAGGTCCATGCAGAGAGGCCCAAGAGGGGGATGAGGGACTCTGGGAAGCAGGCAGTGGCTGTGGAAGAGCCAGGGTATCCTGGGAGCCTATGGGTTGAAGTCTGATGGGATGGAGAGGTGATCGGCTCATGCTGCCCTGCCTTTTGTCTTGCCTTAGCTACCCTGGGCCACAGTTAAGTAGAGAAAGAGGTCAGAGTTTGGGTGGAGTTAGCTGCTGGAGGTGGGGAAGGGGTGGGGATGCCAACGAAGCGGAGCGAAGGGATGAGGGATTTGGGACAGGACACAGCCCTTTCACCTTTGCCCAGCTCTTGTGTAAACTCTATCACCCATTAACTGGGGAGCCAAGTTCTGGACCCCTCCCCCCAAAATCTCCATCCAGAAACCCCTACTCCTGGATCACACTCCAGAAAAGTGGGATAGGAGGGGTAGGGAGGTAACCTATCCATCAAAATAGCCTGGGGAAATTTTGCAGACATTTAGAATTATCACAGATCCTCGGTTCTCAACCATTTCCAGGACAAGCCCCCTGACTACCTCAAAATGACACTCAGGGATAATATACTCTATGTCGCACATAATTACAATGACCACAGCTCCATATAATGCCGTTACGTGTGTGTGTATCTGTAGGTGTATACACATGCACATATATAATGTAAAGGAGTAACAATTTATCCTAACATGTATTTCAATATGCAAAAGCTTGGGCACAACTAAACCAGAAAACAATAGTTCAATCCCCACACCCATATGTAGAATCATTGTGAAGGCGATAGCCACAAATGCAGCTGTTACTAGTTTTTATTGGCGACTCAAATACCACAAGCAGTGTTACCATTGGTGACCTGATTTTCCAAAATGGTGAACAACTCTTGTTAAAATGTTGAATAAAACACAGTAGCTTTTTTATTTTACATGAAGGTACATGCCTAGACAACTGAGTCTCTTTTAAAATGTGTGAAAATTAGTTCATGTTTCCTAGACTCAGATAAACATAAATAGGTTTTTCATTGACACGATGTCCGGCAGGTCATTCAAAAGTTGTCTTGGAAATTCTTCATAGTGAAGGAGGTCCCAGGCAGACTAAATGCCAGTAGCATTCCCCAAATCCTCGTGACAACCAAAATATGCCCCATAAATTTCCAAAATGCCCTCCAGGGGGCAGTACCACCTCTGCGTGGACCATCTTAGGCAGTCCCAAATACTCCCAGTTGCCCAGGACAACTGTTTTCCTTCTTCAGGTGATAACCCAGCATTGGAGTTCTTTTAATATCATCTACTACTATCTCATCCTCATCCGACCAGTGAGGAAGTCAGGATAGAGAGTATGCCTTAGGACTTGCCCTCAAGGAGCTCCCAGGGATCTGCAGGATACTCGGCTTGGCCCCTCTTCATAAAGTATGCTTCAGGATCCACAAGGATGGTACACAACCAAAACATGTGATGGATAGGGACAACCACAGGCAGGATAGTTACCATTTGTGTCCCACGACGCCCCAGGTCCAGCAGTGCGAGGTGTCCCAGCATGCTGAGAGTGGGTACAAGGGTATGTTTGAAATGGGAGCCCACTATTATCAAACAATAGGTAAGTTTTGAAATGGGGCTTAGAAAAAACAATTTGCAAGATGTTGGGATCAGGAAATTGGGAGGCTTAGAAGGCAGATGCTGGGAGGAAAGATCAAGGGCTGCTGTAGAATAAAGAGTCCATGCCATGCAACTGAAACTCTTTATTGAAACCTCAATTCTACAAAAGCATGAAAAACCCAGATACAAAGCAGTGGCCGAGAGGAGGCCTGGGAAGAGAACACCTGAAAGAGGAACCAGAAGAGAAGAACGCCAAGGAGCAGGGCACTACAAGGAGAAGGGTGGAAGACAAAAGATCAAGGTTGAAGGTCCCAGCAGTCCCTGGCTCCAAAAGACTACATCCAGGGGAGGGGTATGGGGAGCATTTCCCACCTCCCCCAGCCTTCCTTCAGCGGCTCCCACCTCGGCCCTATCTGTCCCTGGCTTTCCTGCCTCAGAGACGTCACACAGACCAGGGTCAAGGTTCCTTCCCTCCCTCGTCCCACTTCTCTCATCTCCCCTTTACCCTCCCATCCTAGGGAACTCAAAAACAGAAGTCTAGAAGAACCCAGGGGAGGTGGAAAGACAGGGGTTTCTCCTCTGTTGACCTATGACACACCCCTGGTTACTGAGCTGAAGCTTCCCTGGGCACCTCACTGCCCCAGCCAAGCAGCCAGCCAGAGGTCTGGGACAGTGAATAACTTTCAGTCTTTCTGCCCTACAGCCCCTTCAGCTCCATCACCCAGGAGGACAGGGGACCAGCCAAGAACCCAGAGCAGAGAGGTAGAGAGGATCTAAATCAAGCTTTGTTCCCCTGGTTCTAGGGACTACCAAGTCCTTTCTCAGAACCCTGCCTAGCCTGGGAAAATCAAAGACTTGAGGCGAGCCAGCTCCATGATGCTGAAAAGGGAACATTTCTGGGGCTGGGGGAGCAGAGGGGGCATTGGGCTCCAGGACCAGGGTGGAGCCAGACCATGGGCATGGTACCAGGGGCTGGGAGGCCCACTGGGGGTGGTATGGTTAGAGTGGTGGCAGGCACGGCAGGTTGGGGATTTTCTCTGGAGCTTCTGGCAAAGGAGGCAGTTATGGAGAAGAGTGGGAGGGGCAGGTGGGTCAGGGGGAGGCAACAGTGGGGGAGTCAATGAGGCGAGAAGACTGCCCCAGAGTGAACGCAGCCCTGTGTCTACTGCCAGGCAGCTGGAAACATTAGCAGGAGACGGCAGGCACTGTGGCAGGGAAGAAGGTATGCAGGGCTCCAAGAGGCATCTGGAGGCCAGTTCAAGGTCTGGGGGTCCAGGTGGGGGCCTGCAGGACAGCCCCAAGGACTGGTGTACTACAGCTACTGATGCCACAGCCAGGGCCACGCTGCTCACATATGCCATGGCTAATAAGCAGGACAGCTGAAAAAGACAGAATAAGAAAGGTCAGTGCCCAAATATCCTTGCCCCAAACCTGCTTCTGACACTCTTTAATACACCCACCACTCCTTGTCTCTAGAAACTTGTATTCAAGTTAAAGCCCTCTGTGGCCCTTTACACCCTACTTTACCCATCTACTCCCTAACTCCACCTACCGAACCTTTCAGCATTTGCTTTACATCAGCCCACCCTACACACTGGCCCTCTCAAACCCCTTTCCCTCCTGACCCTCCTCACCTTTGCCAGGCTCTGGCAGAGGGAGCCCAGGGCCATCTGCCAGGCTGGCTGCTCCAGCAGCACACACAGGTCTGTGTAGGTGTACCAGCCCCGCCGCTGCCCCTGCTGCTCAGCCACACTGGTGGAAGGATAGAAAAGACAGAGAGAGTCTGCAACTCACCTGCACCCAGCCTGATGGTACCCTCAGACCCCCACGAAACCTTACTAGTCCCTAAGGACCCACCAGAAAATACTGGGGAGCTTATTAAATGAACAGATTCCTGGGCTAATCTGAACCAGAAATTTAGGGTAAGGCCCAGGAATCTTTATTTTAAATAAGCTCCTCATACCCTTACCCTCCCAAAGGTGATTACAAGATGGACAGACAAGTTTGGGAACCACCACATTGGGTAATTCTCTTCCTTGCTCCCTCCAGGTACACAGATCCACAACTCTAGCTCCCACAGCTCAGACCTTCAAATCCCTCAAGGCCCTCTTCCCAACACCTAGAACCTACCAGCTCTCCAGCCAGCTCAGCACCTCAAAGATTTCCCGAGGGTCAGTGTAGAGACGCCAGTCCTGTGGGGTTGAAGAGGGAAGGACACCAAATCAGACCTAGCTATGAGCCACAGTCTTCTAATAACAAGAAAAGCAGCAGCTACAACCACCACTACAGCTAATACTTCTTTGCCACTTGCTACAGGCCAGATACTGTTCCAAGTGCTTTCATGTATTAACTCATTTAATCAACACGTATTCGATTTCACATTATACCGTCTATTAAGTACTGAGCATGGTCTGTGCCCACAGGCAGCTCATAGTCTAGGAGCAGAGAAAGTCTGGACACAATTAGCCGGAAACCAATAAGTTAAGCTCCAACTCAGGGCAGACAAGTACTGAGGGGCCCTGGAGGAACAGAGGAGGGGGAGGAAACATTCCACTCCTGGCCTTACTGCTCCAGGAACATGGTTAGTCCAGAAGGGCTAGGAAAGGTAGGCGCTAACAAGGAAAGACACAAGGAAAACATGATGAGGACAGGCAGTCAAAGAACTGAAGAAACAACAGAAGACTGAGAGAAAAGACAAAGGATAAAAGGGACAGGAATTCAGAGCAAGAGAGAACAGCTGCTCACCATGGCACTCAGGAAGCCCCTCTCCAGGGCATTGAGAGTGGGCACGGCCACACCCCCAGCTGCTCCCCATTCATCATTGAAGACCTCCTCCTCCTCCCCTTCATCATAGAGGTACTTACTGGCCACCATCTGCAGAGAAACCAGGAGTGTTGTCAGTAGAGCTGATATCCAGCTCCTGGTTCACCAGGGAGATGAAGGGAGGGGTGTCTTACCATGGAGATCAGGAACAAGTCAGAAGATGATACATGCTGGAGGTAGTCTGGGTTTCGGTGTCGGAGCCGCTCGATGTACACCAGAGCTAGCATCATGGCACATGGGGAGATGCATGCCTCCCTGGGGGGCAGAAAAGATCAGTAATTGAGCCCAAGGGTCTCTCCACTCTTGCAACTCTTAGGATGTTCATCCTTGTGTTTTTACATCTTGTCTCTCGAGGTAAACATTCCCTTCTCTCTAAGGCCCAAACACTCTTATCCTGTTCCCCTCAATTCCAGGCTCACCGGGACACATGAGCAACATATTTCTTCTGGAGCCGGCGAATAGGACTGGGAGCTGCCTTCTGGAGCAGTTCCACAGCGATGTCTGCAAGAGAATAGAAGGAACGCAGAGTGAGCAAACAACTCTCCTCCTTCTATCCCCACTCCTCTCAGCAGAAGACCCAGTTCTATACTACCTCAGGCCTCAGGGACAGGAAACAAAATAGTAACAAAATAGAGACCCAATTCTCCCACACTGAGACAATAAGCCCATTCCAAGTTTGAATCTCAGCTTCTTGCAGCAGGAAGGCTTATTTCCCTGTCACCTGATATTATATAGATTTGTTTTCCACTCTTGTTCATTTGAGAAATAAACATACATAGTTTACTTGGGAAATATACCATAGATGTTTTCGAAAAAAAACGAAAGCTTTATGTTTACAAATCAAACCACACTCCTAACCTGCCACGGGGCTGGAGAGCTCCTCCAGGCTACAGTCAGCCTCCCAGTCCCAACCATAGTAGAGTCTCCTTCGGATCCGCGCACTCAGCTTCTGATGTCCTGGGAGGAACTGAAACAAGACAGAAGGATGGTGGAAAGTGAAGAGCTGGGAGTGATATGAGGGAGATACCGACTCCGGGCTGGAAGGAGGGTGCAGGGTGGGAAACCTCCCTCACTGCCAGTGGGGCCTGCGTTCCACTCAGCCCCGCGTTCTCCGGGTTGTTTCCGATGGCTGCTGATCCCCGGCGGGAGGAAGCTTCCTCACCGAGAAAAGGTCCTCAGACCAAAGTGGCCACCCTCACCCCCATCCGTACCCCGCGGCTCTCCCTCAGGGCCCAAGCAGCCGGGGCCTCGAGTAGGCAGGGGCGGAGTGGCTGCCGCCCAGCTCCCGACACGGCAGTCAGGCGAGCTCGCCTCCCTGCAGGGCCCAGAGGAGAGCGCGCCCGGGGTCGCGACTCCGAACGCAGAGAGGCCGGGCCGCGCGCTCACCGTGAAGTCCTGGAAGCCGGTGAGAGAGAAGGTGCCTTCCTCGTCCAGGAGGAGCCCTGCCAGGTCCATCGCGCCGTCGGCCGCCGCCCTGTGAGGGGGGGAGGGAAGGCGACGAGCCGTAAGAGGGCCGCGGAGCCGCCCCTTCCCGCGCGTCCACCTGCCTCTCGGGTGCCGGGTGCCGCCCTCGCCCGTGCCACCCCCTCCCCTCCCGCCGGCGCGGTAGGCGGGGCCTCTTCCTGTTCCGCGCCGGGAGCGGGGCGCGGCGCGCACCTCGCGAGTGGGGTCGGGGCCTGGTGCGAGGTGCCCTCCCCCGGGCCGCGTGGCACCTCCGCTCCGCGTTTACAAGCCGCCGGGGCGTTGCGGGCCACTCGGCGCCCAGCTCTTCCTGCCTCACGTTCGGCCGAGCGGCCGGCCCCGACCGCGGCGAAAGAGCCGGGGTCGGACTCCAGGTCTCACTTTTTGCCCGCGCAAGTCCCAGCTGAGCCCCGGCGTGCCCTCGGCTGAGAAACGGGGACAGTTCTTAGGGGACCGTGCAGCACTGAGGATGAACGAGGCTGACACTTCGTATCGACGTAAATGTTAACGTGCATAAAACAGGGCGCAGAACAGCGAGTTGCTCCCCGCGCGTGTGTGTGGTCTGTTTGTGTGTGTGTTTTAAGGGAGGATCTCCACACACAGCAATGTACATAAAAAGCATCTGAAGGATACACAACAAATTAGTGCATGAACTGCGGGCAAGGCGGGAGAACTTACCTTTCGCTGTCAACCCTTAGTATAGTTTAAAATTTCAATAAGCAAGTAAGCTTATTGAAAGTAAATATAAGTAAATATATCTATTTGGTAGGGTTATTAACAGGGATTAAATGATCTCTAGGAAATAAAATGCGCCTGGTACGTGGTAAACCTCAATAAATGGTTATTAACATGCGCCCCCGCACCCCGAAATAAACAGCACCTCACGTGGCTTTATTTTTAAACACCCCCTTCCTTCACCCTTAAGAAATGCGAGGGAGGAACTCAGATATGTGGAGGCGGGAAAGGGGTTAACAGAGAGAAGGAACAAAGAACATTTCCGAGTAGATGAAGCTGTTTCGGAGTCTGTCGAGTCACGCGCTGGGGTTTGTTTATTCGCTGAGGGGAGGGAGCTGGAAGGACGAGCGCGTCGAGGGTTGAGTAACGTGACGGCCGCCCCGCCCTTCCGGAGCCCAAGGAGATCCTAGCAGGGATCCCGGGTCTCTGAAAGCCACTGCCTGCCCCTCCCGACCGCAAAGCACCGGGGACCCCGGGCCAGCACCACACTCTCCGGCCGCCTTTCTGCTCAAGAAGAAGAACAAGGGCTGGGGCCGGGAAACGCGGATACACACTCCCTCGGTCAGGCAGAGACCGACGCCGCCCGGACGCAGATCCGGGGTCACAACATCCGCTGCCAGAACACGCACCTGCGTAACACCAGGGTCGCCGCCAGCCGCCTGCGCGCAGGCGCGGACCGCCCCTTCCTGGCGGTTAGGCTGCGTCACGTGACGGACTCGACGTTCCGCCGTCACGTGACGCCCCGGCCGCGTCTTCGGCGGCAGTCCCCACGGCGTGCGCCCCCTTCCGCCCGACGTGTCCCCGGTGGCGGCCGCGCAGCCCTGGCTCCTCGCGGGCTTGGGCTGCGCCTGCGGCGGGGCTATGGCAAGCGGCGGTGGCGGTGGTAACACCGGCGCGGGTGGGGGCCCGGGGCTGGGCCTGAGCTTCGGCCTGGGACTGGGGCTTAGCCTCGGCATGGGTGAGGCCACCGGCGAGGCGGAGGAGGAAGCGGCCACGGCCGAGGCGGTGGGACGCCTCGCCACAGCGCTGTGGCTGCGGCTCCGCGGCTGGGAGGCGGTGCTGGCGGCGGCGCAGCGGCTGCTGGTGTGGGAAAAGCCGCTGCACAGCCTGGTCACGGCCGCCGCGCTCAACGGCCTCTTCTGGTAACGGCCGCGCAGGAGGGGGGCGGGGCCGGGCTGCGCGGGAGAGCGGGGGCGGGAGGGGCCCCGAGTACCATTCCTCTACTTGGGGTTGGCGCTCGGCCTGGAAGGGATGACCCATCCTCCAGTTCTTAAAAAGGCTGAAAGCCCACCTGGGGTGCCCCATTCCCAGATCTTTGCCCCGCGGAGCCAGACTTAGAGGTTCCCATTTCCCCATCGGGGTGCTTTTCGCCTTTTGCGATGGAGTCAGGAGCCTCTCACCCATTAATCCGCTGAGGTTCCTGTCTCTCCCAAAGGTTGCTGTCTTCGTCGTCCCTCCGACCTTTCTTCCTACTTAGCATCTCACTTTTGGCCTATTTTCTCCTGGATCTCTGGCAGCCTCGCTTCCTCTCCGAGGTCTCAGGTGAGTGTTACTTCATTCATTCATTGTGTACGTCCCTGACCCTGCTAGGTGGGTTGAATGTTGAAGGAAATGTACAGCAGGCCACCTGCCTCCTAGGCATCCCTCACCCCACACACACACCTAGGAAATGGGGCATTGCCTCTTTCCCAAAGCTAGTGTTACTGTTGGTGAAGTGGTTTGTATAAGTCACTCAATCTCGTTTTGCCTGAGTTTCCTCATCTATACAACAGGAATGATAAAAATTACTTCATAGGAATTAGGTGAGTTAATGTTATGTGCTTACAGTAGCACATCACATATGATAGGAATTGTATAAATATTCATTCTTGTTTTTGTTGTTATCCATATATTTATCTAATAGGCATTTTGGTGCAGTGTATGAGTTGTTTAGAAAATAAATATGGTGCCAGGCAGTGTGAGAGTTGCCTAAGATGTAAATATGAATAAGATGGGGTTTTTATTTTTGAAAAGGATAAGGTTTAAAAAAGGGAGATTGGCATACAAATAGCATAACAATGTATTTATTTCTTGCCATTGGCATCTGAAGAAAGTGCTCTGGGACTGCAAAGAAGCAACTGTTTCTGCCTTGGGAAGTGTCTGCCAGGGCCCCTACTAATCAATAATTTGTTCCCTTTTTTTCTGTAGTATCATCCCCAGAGGAGCCACACTCTGATAGGTGAGTGCAGGCTACTTCTTGAAGACAAATGCCCAAATTCTGTCTTGCTTGCTTGTGGTGATGTAGTACAGTGTGGGGCAGTCCTGCAGCTTCTGCAGGCACATATCCCAGCATAATGAATGGACTGGTAATAAGCCATGGAATTTGCTTGGTTGTAGGTTCATGTGTGGTTGTTTCTGGAGGCAGAGGGCTTGGTGCTCTGGGCTTTGCTTCCCATAACTAGCACAACCTCCCTTTGGGAGGTGGGGTTGCCAACTTCCTTAGACTAAAGACCTCATGGACATTCTCAGAGGGATCTAGGTGCCTGGGAAGGTGGAATCTGAGGCCTCCAGGGGTCATTCATGTCTCCCCAGTGAGGGTGCGGGGTCAGGCGCCCGGCCGCACCTGCTGAGTGTGCCCGAGTTATGCAGATACCTGGCTGAGAGCTGGCTCACCTTCCAGATTCACTTGCAGGAGCTGCTGCAGTATAAGAGGCAGAATCCAGCTCAGGTAACCTTCCTCATGTCATCCTATAATTCCCAGCACCCTGTGGGGGGATAGAGGTGGGAGGATGGGGAGGAGTGATGTGAACTCCTTGGTTGGAGATCCTGAAGCAAGAGGCCTAGCTGTCTCCTTGAGGCTATATTCATATCTCATAGCCTGGTACAGGAGGCAGGCTTGCCCCAGAATAAGCTTCTCGTGGTCTAATACTGTCTCCTAGCCGGGGCAGACCAGTCCAAATTATAGTTGTTGGATGGTGTCTGTTGCAGGCTCCCTGAATTAGTGGTCTTGGACATACTCTTGACTAGACCGGGATCACCAAATTTCTAGAGGGCATAGTCATCTTTCTACCAGCTGAGCAGTAGTTTCTTACCCAGATGAGTGCGGGCCCATATCTCAGCCCACTGTTTACCTCAGATCCTGTACTCTTCTCTGTAGTTTTGTGCTCGAGTCTGCTCTGGCTGTGCCATGCTGGCTGTGCTGGGACACTATGTTCCAGGGATTATGATATCCTACATTGTCTGTGAGTAGAGTCCAGTCCCTGCCCTTCCCCAAACCCCCTTTATGTTTTCTTTCCTTGCACTGACCCTGAGGGAGGATTGCTTTCTCAGCTATCTATTTACAGAGATCTCTAGGGATACTGTAGTATTACTAATTGGAAGAGTCATCTGGGGAGGAGGGCAGTGGATGTGGAGGGAAGAGGTTGGCACAGCTTCGGGAAGGGGCTTTGTCTTCCTTCTGCCCTTCCTGTTTAGGGACCAGTTGAATGACCTTTGGGAACTGGCATAGGGAGCATTGAGTGGCCTCTCTAACCCATAGTGCTGAGTATCCTGCTGTGGCCCCTGGTGGTTTATCATGAGCTGATCCAGAGGATGTACACACGCCTCGAACCTCTGCTTATGCAGCTGGACTACAGCATGAAGGCAGAAGCTGATGCCCTGCATCACAAACACGACAAGAGGAGTAAGGGGCTCCCTTAACCCAGGAGGGTCAGAGTGGGGGAGGGCCTTGGCTTATGGCCTGTGCCATGCCCAGGATTTTAGATCTTCTCTGGTCCCTTAGCCATGTTTGTTTATCCTCACCCTCACTCCAGTGTCCCTGCTTGGTCACTGCTCTACTGCTCTTGCCTTCTCTAGAGCGGCAGGGGAAGAACGTACCCCCAGGAGGGGATGAGCCACTGGCGGAGACAGAGAGTGAAAGCGAGGCAGAACTGGCTGGCTTCTCCCCAGTGGTGAGGTCCGGAGGGTGATGGGAGCAAGTAGAAGGCTGGCAGAGGATCATTCTGATGATCTCTCTCCTTCAGGGCTGCCACCTTGCAAGGGGGTGGGACGGGGAGGGGGACTCGTGGGAAATAAGTTCTCTTACTCCCTCACCTGTTGTGATCATCCTGGTTTTCTTACAGGTGGATGTGAAGAAAACAGCACTGGCCTTGGCCATTACAGACTCGGAGCTGTCAGACGAGGAAGCTTCTATATTGGAGAGCGGAGGCTTCTCTGTATCCCGAGCCACTACTCCACAACTGACGGATGTCTCTGAGGGTATGGGAGCCCTTTGCCCCTCCTGATCTTCCTGTCCCCTGTCCTAGGTCACTGGTTGTGCTCTCTGGCCCCTCTTGAATGTTCTCTCTGGCTGCTGATCTGCTAATTCTACTCCAGGCTCCTGAAAGACCTTAACACCTAAGGCTTGGCCCAGCAGTCCATGTCCTGAATGCTTATCCTTAAATTGGTTGGCTTGTTGTGGCCAGTCTGAGTGGCAGGCCCAGGCCTGACTGTTTTGTTCTTTATACAGATTTGGACCAGCAGAGCCTGCCAAGTGAGCCAGAGGAAGCCCTGAGCCGGGAGATGGGGGAGGGAGAGGAGTCAGAACTGGCCCCACCCGAAGACCTGCTGGGCCCCCATCAGGCCCTCTCAAAGCAGGCCCTGGACTCAGAGGAGGAGGAAGACGTGGTAGCCAAGGATACCTTGCTTCGGCTCTCATCCCCCCTGCACTTTGTGAATACACACTTCAATGGGGCAGGGTCCCCCACAGATGGAGTGAAGTGCTCCCCTGGGGTACCAATGGAGACGCTGAGCCCGGAGGCAGTGGGTGGTGACCTTACCACTCTTCCCAGCACCCTGTCATCCCCACTTTGCCCTGCTGAAAGTGACCCAGTCCCCTCCCCTGCAGTACTTCCCCCTCCTCCCCAGGACTCACCCCAGCCCCTACCTGCCCTTGAGGAAGAAGAGGCACTCAACACTGAGGACTTTGAGTTGCTGGATCAGGGGGAGCTGGAGCAGCTGAATGCAGAGCTGGGCTTGGAGCCAGAGACACTCCCAAAGCCCCCTGATGCTCCACCCACTCCACCCCTGGGGCCCAGCATCCTGTCTGTGGCACAGTCAGACCAAGAGGCTCAGGCCATGGCTGCACCATGAGCCATGGGAGAGGGAACTGCAGGCACAGTAGGGTATCCTGGCTAGTGGTGTCCTTGTTTTCCTCCTTTCCCTCCTACTTGGGGAGGGGCAATGAGTGGGAAAGCTGGCCGTGGGATGGCAGCCAGTCACCCCCTCCCTACCTGCCTGCCTGCCTGCCTGCCTGCTGTCTGCTGTCCCAGGCCTGGTACAGTACCTGTGCCCAGGATTGGTTTTAAGTCTAATTTTACATTTGGGTTAGTGGATATGAACAGGGCTAGGGAAGTCCTTCCTGTAGCCTGCACTTGCCTCCCTGCCTCATCTTTATTCTCATTCCACTATGTCCCAAGCCCTAGTGATCTACCCTTTTTTTCCTTCTATCCTCAGGGACCTGTGCTGCTCTGCCTTCATGTCCCACTTGGTTGTTTAGTTCAGGCACTTTATCATTTTTCTCCCCTGTTCCTCTCTGCTTTATTTCCCTACTGTGTCCTCTTCTTGGCAGTTCAACACCCACTTTTTCCCAGCTTCTTTGAAGCAGGAACTGGCTAAGCTTTTGGGATGTAAAGACTAAACCCAGGGTGGTGGGTCAGGCAGTAGTTAGGCACCTAGGTCGATAGCCAGTGGCACCTCCCTTGCACTTTGCCTCTAGTTTATCCTGGCTTCTAATGGTACAGGAGGGCAGGGAGCCCACAGCACATACACCAACACTGGGGTTGATGAGCGTGAGCTACATCTTAGGAGGAGGTGCCTCATTACTGTCCTAGGGAGAAATGGGGAGACCTGCTTTTCTGGGCTATGGGTGGTCCATGTGTGGTGGGACCCCCTACTGGGGTCAGGAAGTGGACAGTAACATCTGTGCAGGTGTCAACTGGAAAAATAAAGTTAATTGGCTGGAACTGCTGCTACCTGCTTGCCTCACTGTGAACTGCCTCCCTCACTCTGTGCTTGGCCCCCTCCTCACCCCCAACCACCTGTCCCAAATCTTGCTCCTAGCTGTTAATTTACCTTGGTACAAAATAAGGATTACTCAACCCAAACTTCCCTTTAGCCATCTTCCCTGACAGTGTGCTATGTTTAGTGAGATTTAGCATGTGTGAATAAAGTATATGCAGGAGGAAACTGCCTTGTGTTTCCAGTCAATAGAAATTTGATACCATAATTGCTTGCTATCATGTTGCCTGCAGCCTTAACTGTCTTTAAGAAGTCCTCATCCATGTATACACTAACAATGATTACTTAGCACTGGTTTATCTATACTGGGGGAACCAAACAAACGGTAGAAGACCTATACCTGTATCAGAACTGATTTCTGGCCAAGGAACACAAGAAACAGCTAACAATGAATGCATAATATATACTTGGTACTGTTCTAAGGTATTTATATGTATAAACTCATGATTTCCTCACAACCCTGTGGGATAGTTATTACCTCCATTTTACAGACAGGTTAACTTTCCCAAAAGTCACAGGACCCAGCAAATGGTGGGGCCAGGATCCAAAGCCAGCAGTGTGGTCGAGCAGATGCACTCTTGACAGGAGGCCCCTGTCCATTGGTGGGGCACAAATGGAAGCTACTCAAGGATTTGGGAACAATAGAGAACCCATCTTACCTTGGCTTCACAATGGATGGACTTTTGGCAATCCTTCCTTTTTGGGGAAGAGCATTAGATAAAGCCCAGAACTAAGAAGGTGGCCTTATTTTTGAGATCCTCAGCCTTCAGTTGGAGGTACCATACAGCAGAGCTACCTGTATTTTGGGGTTGACATGTTTGCCCTGTCCCTCTGACGTGTGGGAGAATTTTCCTCTCCATTTCATATTTGCCTGAGAGACCATCTCAGGACTGATTGAGATCCTGTCCTGTGCAATGAAGCTACATGAACTTTTTTAATCTAAAGTTTTCGGGGGAGAATGGAAAAATGACTTTATTAACAAATAGACAATTCAAGAAAAATGGAATTAACCAATCAGAAAGGCAAGGGTCTGCCATAACCCAACATTAAATTCATTTCCATATTAAACTTGCACTTTGAGAGTAGAGCCAGAAGCCCTCAACTGGATCAAAACGTTAACCATAGACTTGGAGTTCCTTCCATGAGGGTGCATTCTTCTTGACCTTCACCCTTCCATGCTAGTTTCTATGTGTTTGGCTATGCTTTTTTTCCCCATTATCAGGTATGCTGGCCATTTCATGCACTATTTTGAAAAGGACAAGGGAAAGCTTTACATATGAGTGAAAGAAAAATGAGTAGAAATGTGAAACCTACAATTAGGTTCAGAAAAATATAGAAGTACAGGATGGGGGAAGAAAAGTTGGCTATATGTTTATTTTTTTTGGAGAGGTGCATTTTAGTTAATATCAATTCACATGGAGGGAAGCAGATGCGACTCAGGCGACTGGGCTCCTGCCTACCACATGGGAGGTCGCTGGGGTTCGGATCCCGGTGCCCAACGGGTAGATGCAGCAAGCTGAGGCAACAAGGTGACACAACAAGAGATGTGGGGAGGAAAAACAATGATTGACACAATAAAGCAGGGAGTGGAGGTGGCTCAACGATTTGGCACCTCCCTCCCACATCAGAGGTCCCAGGCTTGGCTCCTGGGACCAGAGTTAAAGGCTGACAACTGTGCCTCCCAGTGCCTCCTAAAGAAACAAGATGAACAGACACAGCAAGTGCAAACAACAAAAGAGAAATAAATTTTAAAAATTCAAGCTAAGCTAATAGTGTAATGTGACAGCTCATAAACTTAATGTAATTTTAGACACTGTGTTAATAGAATCAGTCTCCAAAACAAGGAAGGTAATACCTGTAGTGTTCTGTGCACAAGTTAGAATACTGCTAAATCAAAACTACAATGAGATATCATTTCACACATCAGTATGGCCACTATTACAAAGACAGAACTACAAGTGTTGGAAAGGATGTGGAGAGATAGGAACAGTTATTCACTGTTGGTGGGAATGCAGAATGGTACTGCCACTGTGAAGGACTGTTTGGCAGTTCCTAAAGAAGTTGAATATAGACTTGCCACGTGACCCTGCGATACCACTACTGAGTATATACCCAGAAGAACTGAGAGCAGTGACATGAACAGACATCAGCACATTGATGTTCATAGTGGCATTATTCATGATTGCCAAAAGTTGGAAACAACCCAGGTGTCCATCAGCCAATGAATGGATAAACAAATTGTGGTATATTCACATGATGGAATATTATGCAGCTGTAAGAAGAAATGAAGTCATAAACATATGCAACATGGATAAACCTGGAGGACATTATGTTGAATGAAGCAAGCCAGACACAAAAGGACAAATAACATATGATTGTGTTACTATGAACTAAATATATTTTGTAACATGTTGTATGATTCCACTTACATAAAATGTAAATATAAATAATTAATAAAAATTAAATTTGATTAGTGGTTATGCAAAGCTTGAGAAGCCATGCTAAGGGGTGTGGAGTTTTTCTTTTTGGAGTAATGCAATACTTCTAAGGTTTTTTGCGATGTTGAATGCACAGCATTGTGATTGTACTAAAGGCCATTGATTGTACACTCTGGATGGATTGTGTGGTATGTGAATATATCTCAATAAAACTGCTTGATAAATAAATAATTGTGCAAGAATAGCCAGAAATAGCAGCTATGCACAACAAAGGAAACAGAGAGAGATTGAGAGGTGAAGAATTTTCTTGTTTTTCTGTTTTTTATTTAGTATTATTATTGAAATAATGAAAATGCTCTAATAATGATTGAAGTGATGAATGCACAACTATGTGGTTATACCAAATACCATTGATTTTACACTTTGGATGAATTGTATGCTTTATTAATATGTATCAATAAAATTGATTAGTTAAAAAAAAAACAAAACTGGAGGATGGCTCGCCATGCTAGCGGACAGAGTGACAAGTTACCGTGTGTCCAGGAGAGGGCTACCAGAGTTAAAGGCTGACAACTGTGAGGAACTGTTGAAGGAACTGAGAATGTCTAAACCCAGAAGAGAAAGTTGCATCTGATCATGTCAGCTGCCTTCAAACATCTGAAGGATGGCCTGCTGTGGGACTTCAGAGGCCAAACATTAAATCTTTGGGTAGATTTTTTTGTTAATAATAGTGCTAGGGGAGCCAATGTAGCTGAGCACCTGCTTCCCACGTACGAGGTCTTGGGTTCAATCCCCGGTACCTCCTAAAAACAAATGAAAAATAAAACAACTCTCATTGGGAAGTGGATGTAGTTCAGTGGTTAAGTGCCTGCTTTCCATGAATGAGGTCCTGGGTTCAATCCCCAGTACCTCCTTAAAATATATATATATATATTAGTGCTAGGCAGAATTTGTTTTTCTGGTAAATGGGTATTGCAAAGCAAAGAGTGGTGTAAAATGATCTTTAAAAGTACAAAAACTAAGGGCAGAGTTTCTAAGAGGAGAATCATTAATTATATCGTGGAAGAACAATATATCACCATGTTGTTTTGCTCTTGGTGTCCAGCTAAAGTCTCCTTGGACTTGTCTTCTTCCATCTGCTCCCTCAAACATTGCTGTCTCCTTGGACCTGTCATTAGCTCGCTTTTCTTCCTACTCAGCTCACTCATCTGGGCAGTTTCATTCATGTATCCATCCATTAGGTTTCCATTCATATGCTGACTTACAAATCTTAGCCCAGCCCCTTTCCCAGACTGTCCAAGGAGGCATCTCTTCTTGAAAGTCTCAGGAGTACCTTCTGCTCAATATATCAAAAACTAACAACAGCACTGAGTTATATGTTTGGATATGGTTGAAAGGGGTATGTCAGGTTGCAAAAACAAACAAACAAACAAACCCAAGCGCATCTTCTTTCCACTCTGTGCTCTACCCCACCCCTCCAACTACCCCAAATACACAGACTCTTTCTGTATTTTCCATCTTGTTGGCACCAACTATGGAGGACTTCTCCTTCAGCCCACACCCAATCAATCACCAATTGCTGCCATTTTGGTGTCCTAATTATTTCTTAACTCTGTTGCCTCCATCACAGCCCTGATCACACCCATCTCATCTCTCACCTGGCCCAGTTTCCCCACCCACACTTTTATCCCCCACCCAAACTCACACCCAACAAGGTGGCTAGATTATTTAAAAATACAAATCCAATGACCTTTATGCTATTTAATATTTACCAAAGGGTCTCCTTCTCTTCCAAAATATAATTCATCCCTGATATAGTTAAGCCTTCTGAGAGTTGACCCTGCCCTGCCTTGTGCTTATCCCTACAGCAGGGGTTCTTAACCTTTTTTGTTCCACGGACCCCTGTGCCAGTCTGGTGAAAACCATGGACCCCTTACTAAGTCCACACTATACTGTGTATTATTTAATAAATATATCACACCTGCACCAACACATCCCCACAAGAATAATGTTTTTTTGAATTTCAATTCAAGCTCATGGACCCCTGGTTAAGAACTCTTGCCTTACAGCAACATCAAACACCAAACAGTTTGACCTTTCCTCTCTCAGCTGTGTTGCCCCACCCCACCCCTGCCCTTCACCCACATACCCTATCCCTCTGCTTGGCAAATGCCGCATTTATCTTCTAGGATATGCTTCAGGCAACACCTCATCTAGACCCCACGCCCATATCAGACCTTCTCTTCTAGTGCTCCCACAGTATTTTGTGCATACTTCTATTTTTCCACATATCACATAGGCTCTCCATTCTAAATGTGTGTGTGTATAGAGGGTATATTGATATCTGAATTTATGCATCACCTCCACCGTACTGCTTAATCTTGAGGACAGGGACTACGTTTTAGTCATCTGAATATTCCCAAAGCCTAGCACAGTGCCTGGCACATAGTAGATGTTCAATAAATGTAAGTTGGACTAAACTGAACTGGTGTTTTGGAGTAGCAAGTTCTAACTTTTGAAGCAGCCAGTGTAAATAGAGTTTGATGATTGGCACAGATCTGCTGATGGTAAATATCTTGCCTTTTTTGTTTTGTTTTGTTTTTTATTTTATTGTTCGATAGTGGATAGTAATTAAGTTAAAATAACCCAGAGGGGGAAATGGGTGTGGCTCAGTGGATAGAGCCCCCGTTTACCATATGGGAGGCCCGGGTTCACATCCCGGGGCCTCCTTGTGAGGGCACGCTGGCCTGAGC
>JAQZBX010007551.1:0-50227 GCA_029593785.1 Cabassous unicinctus
CTGGACACAATTACCTGGCCGAGTTGACACATTAGCCTAACCATTACAGTTATGCTCCCTCCATTTCATTCCCTCTGCCCTCAACTTCTCTGCTCTAAGCTCCATTAATTAGGAAATGATAATTAACTTCTATTGGTTCCAGGCCCTTTTAAGTCTTTTAGAAAAGATATATAATTCCTCTCAGTAGGGAAAAAAACCTCATAAAATACCTTTGATACAAAATCAAAATAGGGTGCACATCTCTTTAGTGCTTCTCCTGAAATCTAACTATGTATATAAATTGAAAGAAGGGTTGGAATAGTTGAGTTCTTTATTTGTTAATCACAACCAAAAGATTAAGGTATCCTGACAGTGTATGCTATATCAGCTAATTTCCCTTCTACCTCTCTGTCGTCTGGAAGTATTATATTATTTGCCTTTCTGCTTTCTCAAATCACCAAAATGAAGAAAAAAAGATAACTTTTCTTGATATCTTTTTGCTCTTTGACTTGTAGTTTCTGCTACTTCCCTCTACTGTCTCATTTGCTTTTGAGATATTTACAAGAGATGTTTTCTTTCTTAAGTAGTTATTGGTCTTGTTTGTTTCTTTGTTTTTATTTAATTTTTTCCTACCTTATCATTCCCTACTACTCTTTTTGTAACATGAGAAATGATACATCCTTTTTTGTTCTCTCAGCTGTCTCAGAAACTGCTATAATATGATCATGAAGATATTTGAAAAGAAATTCTTTTTTAACACTGAACATAGCATAGCATGTGAATGTCTAATGGGTGGTTGTGAGCAACAAACACAATTTTCCATCTACCTCAAACATATGAATTAGGCAACTTACCTAAAATTATCAGTAACAAACACCATCAACCAAAATCATCAAATCTGCAAGTCACAGAATCTTTTATATCAGTTTCTGGATCTGAGCATTGTAGATTTCCACAGCCCCTCAGGATTTCAGAGCTTGGGGAATAACTAACAAGACAATTTAAAAAATGTGCGTTGAGAAATTGACTCTATTTAATAAGATGGAGAAAATAATTTGGGAGACCGTGATTCCCTGTGAAAACTGAAACCAAGCATTATTTTCATTCTTATTCCATTTTGCATTGTGAAGAAGTTAAACTAAAGATATGTGCAAACTAACCCTATAAGATATGTACTATAAACATTGTGATTATACTAAAAGCCATTGATCATACACTTTGGAAAGATCATATGGTATGTGACTATATATCAATAAAACTGCTTAATAAGCAAATAAATATTTGAGCAAGAATAGCCAGAAATAGCAGCTATGTATAGCATGGAAAAAAGAGAGAGATTGAGAGGTAAGGAATTTTCTTTGTTTGTCAATTTTTTTGTTTATTATTATTATTGAAATAATGAATATGCTCTAATAATGATTGAAGTGATGAACACACTACGATGTGATTATACCAAATATTATTGATTGTACACTTTGGATGAGTTGCATGTTTTATTAATATGTTTCAATAAAACTTATTTGTTTGAAAAATGATATGTAATATATGTGCAACTCTATTAAAGTATACTCTATTAAAGTATACAAGCATATATTCTGATTGTCTATCTGTGCTGGACATCTTTCATTGGTGCCTCCAAATCCATTCTCCACCCTTTATTAACCTCCTTTTTGCTCTAGAGTGTGAGGCAGTATGTATCACCTCCTTTATTGGACTCATTTCTTCATGGTTTTCTTAACAAATGTAGCCTATGGCTGTCACTGGAAGAGACAAAAGTGAGTTCAGAATGGTTGCCCCCAATTACTCCCCTGCAATGTTGCTACAAATGGCTGCATCCTTGGACAGAGACCAAAGAGCCTGCAAAACAACCCTCTATCAATCTCTCCCTCCATTCCCTTAGACACTAACTCTCTTTCTTCATTGCTAGGTGTGTAAATACTTCTTTAAAGTGATTACTTCTAACATTCTTCGACTATTCCATGGGATTCCCCCATAACGTATGCATTCCTTTGCATTAATTCCCTTATAATTACACATTTTATGTGAGGCATCTGTTACTTATTAGGTTGATAAGTCATACTGGCCCTAGAGGTAATTCCAGGTGACAAATACACAAATAAATTGGACATGCCCACATATTTGGTGATTAAGCAGATAAACCACTTGCCACTGGGAAATGAGACTCTGGTAACCTACAGCATCTAGTGCCATCAAACTTACTTAAATGATCATCAGTGGTGTCCTAGTATGACTTATAGGTGATGAACCAGGTGAGAAATCAAACACCTATAGAAAAGAGACGAGAAATTAAAAATTATAAATATTGTGTGAGCTGTTAATTCTGCTGATATTGAAACCTGTGAATATCCACAAGAAAACACAAAGAGGCAGCCTAAAATCCCAAACTGTATCTTAGAAGGAGTCTTTCATCTCCCGTGGTCCTAGGGAAGATTTTATTGAGGACTAAGGCAATGCCGGATTTTTAGGGTTGCATAATTGCAGTGCAAATAAATAGTTGACCTTGGTAGGCATTTAATGCAAAGATAAGAGTATCAACTGGAAAGGAGTGAGATCCTCAGATCTTGGATAGCAGCATATGGGCACAAAAGAGAAAACTACAAGACTGAGAACTTTGAAACTCAATCCCCTCTGAACCTTCTTGTCATAAAAAGTAGTTCTTTTCTACCATCTGAGGCAATAAGGGACTCCCCTAGATGAAAGCTTTACTTTGACCACATGGGAGGGGGGTTCTAAAGTGCAGGAAGATTGAGATATTATGAATGATCCATTATATGTGATCTACTTTGCTACTCCTTAATCCTAACCTTCACACCCATCTTCTTTTTCCTCCAAGAGCTTCAATGACACTAATTTTACTAAAGCATTAAGAAATGTGTTACTGGTGGGGTCATCAACATCCTTGTAAAGCTCTGCCATGGTTACTACAAGTACACTAGAGATAAGGGGAAGCCGCAGGGCATTGAATTCCTGGAAAACAAAAGCCAAGTAGCAGTGTGTAACTCTCAGAGACAACAAGAGAACAATTATCAATATAAACTACAGCCACAAAGTAAAGGTGGTAATCAAACTGATTTTTGCAGATATCTGTGAGAATGACTCCTGGATAAAGTGGCTCCTAAGGGATTAAATAGATGAGAAATCAACACATATACTATTTTTCTTATAATGAAGAAGCTTTCCATTTTACTTTTGGCCAGCTCAAGAAATTTTAGTGGGGGCATAACAATGTAATTCTATTCCCTCACCAGTTTACAGCCCTAGAACCTCTTGACTAACAAGTGTTCAGTTCAATTTGAGGAGGGACCCTAAACAAACTTGCACACTACACATCTTTCTTAGAGACTACTCTTACATACTGTGGCCATTTACCAAGATAATCCTACACTGGGTAAAAGGGAAATGCCCAGTCCTTCTTGAGGGTATTGTTTAATGGCTGTCACTAATTTCCAGAGACTAGAAAACACCACTGAGGTCCACATCCCTGAGTGTGGCTAATGCATTTGGCCCGAGTGCATCTCCCAGCAGGTCTAGTGGAACCAGCTGTACAGGCTGTCATTATCTACTCAAGACCAGAAAATGTTTTGGGGATAAATGGAGAGAATAAAACAGAATCTTAATATTAGATCTTTCCTGATCCTTAGAATGAGGTTTATTATTCTTGGAAGGTTCAAGTGGAAGCACTAAAATTGTTTCCCTCAGACTCCATCTGCCAAATAGTAAACAAAAATGAAATTGTGCATTCCTAGGGATATGCAGACGTAATATTTTCTTGCACGACTTGATTGAATGAGGCATCTATACAGAAACAACAACAGTAACATGACAAGTATTTGTGCAGCCCCTTTAATTTGATGAGCTGTTTTCCTGCTTAGGGTGTTGATGGTGTTCAAGTACAGGGAACAGTTGTCATTGAGAATATCCTCATTGGTCCAGACTTTGTGAAAGTAGTTTTGCTTGGTCTAAAAGGAGTTAAAGCATTTTAAACCATCAAATATGATACAATTGAACAGGCTCAATGTAGTGTGAAGCAATTTCAATCGATGAGGGATAAATAATTCAGTTTGAGGTTTCTGGGTTTGTGGATTAAGCTGAGAAACCAGCACATTTTATTCAATCTTCAAAATCTTTTTCAATATTCACAAGTGTTTATTTTCACATGCATGTGTACAATTCTGCCCACAAATGCATATGTCTTCTCTAGCATACAGAAGAGAGTTACACAGAGCTTTTCAAGGATGCTGATGCTTTTCCCATTAATGCATTATATTGACTTGGTGAAAAGAGTATTTTCTGGGCCCTTTCAAAATATCAATTTATAATAGACATTCTCAAACTGTGGCCTAGGGCTGTTTTTGGGCCCCTGAAATCTTTTCAAGGAGTCCACAAGTTGAAAACTATGTCCACAATACCCCAAGACACTATGGCTACTGGGTTTTTATTTTACATTGCAATTAATCTTTAAAAAATACTATTTTTGAGTTCTGGTGATTTATCAATGCGGAGTATCACGATGATCTGAAAAGACAATTTAAATATTCTCCTGTTTTCCAAATGCATATCTTTTGAGGCTAGATTTTCTTCATGTACTTTATAATCAAAACCACGTATTTTTAAAAATTGAATATGTGAGAATATAACTGACTTGGACTTTTAAAAATTTCAAAAACATATAACAATGTCATTCTACTCAATATATATTTTATGGAAAATGTAGTTACTTTTATAACTGTTATTATTTATGAAAAAATGTAATGGAATTATTGTTATTGTTAATGCATTAAGTAAATATTGATATGTTTATCATTTTTAATTTCTTATATGTGAAATATCATTAAATATAGCTTACATAAACAATATCCCTTTGGTGTCCGCAGTAAGGTTTGAGAGTAAAAAGGGGTGATGAATATAAAAGATTGAAAAACCACAAATTAAGGTGATGGTTGAAAGTTGCATATAATGGATTAATGCAAAAATTCCTATCTCAGAGCTTTTGGACTCTTTCCTTTACAGTTTGTCAGGATGATCTCTCATCTCAACCATATTGATTACCAGCTTCTGTTGATGCTACTTTACATTATCTTTGCATTTGGTCAGCACCCTTAACAATCCATTCCCAGGCATGCTCCCAAACCTGCTTAAGACAAATAACAATACCCACCACTCCTCAGGTGTGTATGCCATGTCCTTCCAGAGCAGTATTTGTATTCCTTGTATGGGCTATCTTTTTATATATCTCTCCTTTGGGGTTGGAAGAAGAGTATTGAGGTTAGGGACCGAGAAGACACTGGCAATCCTTGTAAGGCAACACCTTAGATGAAGACATGAGAAGGTTTGTTCTTTTTACGTTCTTTCTTTTTTTTTTTTTTCTTGGAAAAACTATTTCCCTGAAGGAAGTAGGGAAGAAGGGACTTATTTCAGTGACAAGGTTTATTTCAGGAATATTTGGGGTTTCAAAGTTCTCATCACCAACTCTTATACATATTACTTCCTATGTATCTCTCAGATCTACCTATTTATCACCATATCCATTTCTAAACGCCCAGTTCAAGTGCCATCAGCTCTCATTTGGGTTTCTGTCTGAGCTGGGGGTGGAAAGTGAGTGAGAGTGTGTATGTGTGTGTGTGTGTAAGTCATCTGAACTTGCTCTTTCTGCCCTCAACCTTCTATTTTTCTCATTGTCATGAGATTTTTTTAAAAAATTTGTTTCACCTCACTGTGCATCTTTTTAAAACCCTTCAATGACTCCCATAACACTTAGACTATACCCCCCAAAATCTTTAATGAGGACTACCCAGTCCCTATGTTGTCTAGTCATGCCCACTTCAACTGTCTAATTTAGTGCAACTTTATATGTCTGAGGTCCAGCCTTTCTAACTTTCATTCATTTTTTGAATAGACAATAGCTTTTCTTACTTTGGAATTGGCACTTGATATAGTCTCTGCAGGGCTGCTCTCTCTAGCCTCTTTGCAGCCTGCCACCCCACCCTCATCACCACCCTGTCTAGCCAGCTCCTATTACCATCCCTCAGTTCTCAGGTTAATTATTATTTCCTTAGATATATCTTCATTAAGGTCCTTCACTATTTCAGGCCTTTTGATTCGATCTCATGACACCTTATAATTTTTGTCCATGGCATTTGTCATAATTTATAATTATAGATTCATTGAATCATTTAATTATCTCCATCATGAGGATATAAATTTCACAGGGACAGGCTCTCACTCGCTCGCTCTCTCTCTCTTTCTCTCCCTGTCCCCCTTATTTCTACCTCTTTTCTAATATTTATTATTGTACCTTTTTTCTTTCCATGATTTTAGTTGCTATTAAAGGAAATATTTTATATATTTTATCTCGTTTAATTTTTACAACAACCTTATGAAGAAAACAGAATTCTCCCCATGTTTTAGATCAGAAATTTAGGCTTGATAAAATTTAGACTTGAATTCACACCAGATAATCTCTGTCCTCACCTTGCTTCTTGAACATTACTATGCTAACCCAAGTCCTTGAATTGCTTCTTTCTTGTATCTTCTTTCATACCTTACATGACATTGGACACATAGGAATAACTTGGTAAATGCTGCATAATTTGGATGAATAAATATGCCTATGGTCTGGTATATAGATAAAGTTTGGACTAACTGTATGTCATTGGGCTCATCAATAAATTCATTGTCTTTCAATTCCAAGATTTAAAACATGGGGAAATTTTATTAAGTTATAGTAGCAGCTTTTAAGACTAAAGTTCTATGTTTTCTCCTTAGTATTTTTTCATTATTATTGTAATCAGCAAATAATTATTAAGCCTATTTGATGTGGAAATATTGTTAGGGTTTTCTGTTCTGCAATTTCACTTTTTATTTACAGTCATAAAGGACACAAATTAAGCAGGCTTTTTTTTTAGTTTTATTAGACCCCTTAGATTATTGATGAATGAGGTCTCCCTACTTCATTCCAGAAATATGATTGAGCATATTTGGTCACTTGGCATCAGAATAGCACTTGAAAATTCTCTTTACTTTCAGCAGCATATCCAAAAGTGATGCTCAAGCTTAAATGTTCTCTAAGAATTCTGACAACTGGAAAGAGGAATCCTGTGGAGTAAGTAGAATGCATTTTCTATTCTAAGGTAGTGTGGGAAATCTGAATATTAGAAAAAAATCCAAATGAACTCATTATTTACGTTCATGTCATTAAGGATTGCATTTAATTGACCAGAGGGAAAAGGGCATTATTTCATAATGTGGACAAAAGACAAAAAGTATTTTTACTGTAATCAATTTATAATGCGATTAAACTTCATGAAATTGAGTAAGATTCTTTTTATGTTATAATAATATTTGATGAAGAAAGCTAAGGTTTCCCACATGTTCCCTCTGCAGGCCTTATTTCCAACTTCATTGAAAGAGGTTGTTAGATGTACACTTGAATTGGACCTGATGGATGTTTTAATTTCATCATTCACTCATCTCTCTTTTTTTTTTCTGAAGAGACCATAATAGTTCTTATAATAAGTTAATGTGTGAAAAACATACATTGGGTGAATATTTTCAATGCTTAATATAGTTCAATTTCTATAACTCCTCAAGAGAAAGTACAATTTTATATTATTATGGGATAATTTTAAGCTTTTATATTTAGTTTATACTTGCAGGAGTATCTGATTAAATTTGCAAAGTGAATGCCGCGGACAGAAGGTACATTAAAACTTGAGTACTGAATGAACTAAGAGGTCAGCTCCTTTTGGTATGACCACTCTCAGAGAAACTTATTTCTTAAGGAAGGCTTCTGGTGAACAAAGATATCTGATAGATGTGGAGGAGAGATGTTTTGTGGGAAGAAAGCTTCATAGCAACCCTGAAATCCAACAAGGCAGGCAGCCATAAATCTATGAACTAATGGCAAGTAAATGTAGCCTAAGAAAACTCTTTTTAGTGTCTATGTGTATAAGATTAATAGAAATACTATTAAATATATTATGCATGATATTTCATTCATTCTTTTTATAGAGAACTCCTGGAGAAATGATTTTTGAGGTTAGTATAAAAAAATCATGTTGCCCCACTTTTTGGTTGGTTAGTTTTTCTTATCGATCCTACTATTTGTATATATGGACTGTAGGTAGTTTCAGGTCAAATTTTGGTCCACCCAGGACAATAGACTAGGACTCAGTATGTGTGGTGGTTTGAAGCTGTGTGTACTACAGAAAAACATGTTCTTAAATCTAATCCATTCCTTTGGGTATAAACCCACTGTAAGTCAGACATTTTGATGAAGTTACTCTGTTGTGGTATGACCCACTTCATTCAGCATGGCTCTTAATACTATTACTGGAGTCCTTTATAAAAATGAATGAATATTAGAGAGAAAACCATAGAAGTAGGCAACTGAAATTAATGAAAACCTGAAAGAGAAGCAAGAGACCAGGCGATGCTGCAATGTGCCTTGCCATGAGGCAGAGGAGGCAAGGATCACTAGTAACCAAAGGATGTCTTGATTTTCACATTTTCCTGACTAACCATGAGTGAATAAATTCCTATTGTTTAAGCCAACCCATTTCATGGTACTAACTGTTGCTGCCTAGGAAACTGAAACAGCATGTGATGGGTTTTTATCTCTGCCTCCAGTTTTCTTCCAGTTTTTGTTTTTCCTTTTCACATCTTCTTACATTATGCTATTTACTTGTATGTATTTCATATCTCACTGTAGATACCTTAAACTTCTTTTATTTGCATAAGCCTTGATATAAATGTTCATATATGTGTATTTTCCATATATTCATTTTATACTTTAACACTGTAGAAGGAAACAGTAGATGTAAGGGAGGAATTGTCCCTTACAATTTTCATTCCCAATTTGATCTTTGCAAAAAAGCTCAACAACTAATTTTGCAACTTCTTGAAGTATGCAACAATAACGCGGGACAATTTCTATATGAGAAACCATGAAACTACTCATGTCATATATGGGTGCTGTTGGAAATCCTTGGGATACAAATGTATCTTTTCTCAGATACAAATGTATCTGAAAAAATAATGTCAAAGATGAAAAAATCTATGGAATCATAGCGTATGCCATATACCCAGTTTTAAAATTCTAGTTTTTCAAACTTCTTTCTCACATCCTTTTTCATGTGAATCCAAAAAGTGCCACTGAATTAATAAAAGCAGATATGAAAACAAAGATATGGAAATGACTTTATTTAAACTTGGCAGCAGACAATTAAAATCAGTGACCAAGTATCCTCTTTCTGGGTCTTTGGCTTCTTCCAGGCATGTATGTCATTAAAAACGAACTTAGACAACCAGCAAGATGGCAGCAGAGTGAAGAGCTCCTAAAACCAGCTCTTGCTATGGGGCAGTTGGTGATCACCCAGAGCTATCTAGAGCACTATTTTGGGGGCTCCAGGAGACCAGAAGTGCATCCTGCAACATCTTTGAAAAGATGAAAGGAGGAGACTGCCCATCTGCAGTGAAGACTCGTAAGTAGAGCATTCCATGCCACGGAAGCCAATGCCCATCTTCCACTGGAGGCACAAACTGCCTCAGGAGCTGTTACACACCTGGAATTGGAAGCTCCACTTCCCAGTAACAGGGAAGGAAGAGATGGTTGGGCACCAACTTCAGCTACTGATTACTAAATTCGGTGGGCCAAAGTATAATCCAAAGTACAGCTAAAGTTTGAACCTGTCCAAGTCAAAATGAGGCTGGTAGCCTCCATCTTAACTTCACACCTGACACAAGGGGAAGTGGGGCTGACTAAAAATCACAGTGCTGGTAGGGACTGGCTTCTTTCTATCTAGATCAGATTGCTGCTCTAGCCTAAGTCCCAGGCCCACCTTGGGCAGGGAGGAAGCTGGGGCAGAGCTGTGCCAGCATCTCTGGGAAATTACAGGACACGCCACGTAGGCCAACACTCATCCTACTTTGGCAGCACAGGCCACCCCAGGAGTTATTCTGTGGCAGGAATTGGAAGCTACATTTCCAAAGGACAGGGGAGGAAGAGACGGTTGGCCACCGATTTCAGCTACTGATTAGTCAGTTCGGCTGGCTACAGTATAACCCTAAAAACAGCTAAAGTTTGAGCCTGTCCAAGTCAGAAGGAGGAAAGTAACTCCCATTTTGACTCCATCCCCAGCATTTGTGGAAGCTGGGCTGACTGAAAAATCACAGTAATGATAAGAGACCAATTTCTTTCACCCAGATTAACATACAGCCCTACCCTAAACTTCACCCCATCTCTAGCAGAGAAGAAGCTGGAGGGCCCTGCACCAGCTTACCCAGGTAACAGCAGGTACATTTAGCTGGTACAGAATGAATAATCAGAAGTCTACCGGGACAACTGTGGTCATCTTGGACCTGCATGCCATAGATTGCTGCCCACACCTGCAGCTCCATTCCAACCCCAGGCAGGGGAGAAAGGGGCATGAAGCTTCACCAGTCTCTTTGGGAAATGACACTATAGGCTGCATGAGTTGGATTATTCCACACAGCTGTGGGTCTGTCCCTACTCTTGGCAAAGGAGAAAGTTCAGAGAAGCTTCATTGGTCCTTGGAGCAATGACGGCAGCTTGAGCCTCCACACATTATAGCACCAACTACCTGCTTGGCTCCTACTACACAGCCAGAAAGGGATAAAGGGCAGGAAGCCACAAAATAAAGAGAAAAACTGAACACAGAATAAATACTCTAGTAACCCAGATGCCAAGACACCAACAAAAAATTACAATCCATGCCAAGAAACAGGAAGATATGGCCCAGTTAAAACAAGATAAGCCTCCATATGGCAAAATAGAATTGAGACAACTAATCATAGATGTTCAAACAAATATCCTTAATAAATTCAATGCGATGGCTAAAGATAAGGATATTAAGTAAACATTAGATGAGCACAAAGAAGAATTTGAAAGCATACATAGAAAAATAGCAGATGTTATGGGGATGAATGGTGCAATAAATGAAATAAAAAATACACTGGAATCATATAATAGCAGATTTGAGGAGGCAGAAGAAAGGATTGGGGAGCTTGAAGAAATGGCCTCTGAAAGTGAACATACAAAAGAACAGTTGAAGAAAAGATTGGAAAAATTTGAACAAGATCTCAGGGAACTAAATGACAGAAAGAGACGCACAAACATTAATGTCATGAGTGTCCCAGAAGAAGAGAAGGGAAAAGGGGCAGAAGGAATATTTGAAGAAATAATGGTAGGAAATTTCATTACATTTATGTAATCTAAGTATCTTTTTAAAAATAAAAATAAAATAAAATAAAATAAAATAAATACTGCAAGAGAAAAACTTCCAGACAAGATTCTAGTATCTGGCAAGATTGTCTTTCAAAAAATGATGGCAAATTTAGAATATTCTCAGATAAACAGAAACTAAGAGAGTTTATAACCAAGACACCTGCTTTGCAGGAGATACTAAACGTTGTGGTACAGCCTGGATAGAAAAGACAGGAGAGAGAGGCCTGGACAAGAGTCTGGAAATGAAGATTATATCAAGAAAAGTAACAAAAGTGTCAAAAGAGTGGTGAAAATAAAATATGACAAATAAAACACAAATATTCAGGAATAAACTTTATCAATGGTGTAAAGTGCTTGTATTCAGAAAACTACAACTCATTGTTAAAAGAGATTAAAAAAAATGACCTAAATAATTGGAAGAACATTTCACGCTCATGGAATGGAAGACTAAATATCATTAAGATGCCAATTCTACTCAAGTTGATGTATAGATTTAATGCAATCCCAATAAAAATTTCACCAGCGTTTTTTAAATAAATGGAAAACATGATTATCAAATTTATTTGGAAGGGTAAGGGGTCCTGAATAGTCAGAACCATCTTAAAAAGGAAAAGCAAAGTTGGAGGATTCTCATTTCCTTACTTTGTCATATTACCTAGCTACACTGTTAAAAACCGCGTGGTACTGGCATAAAGACAGACACATAGACCAATGGAACTGATTGGTGGTTCAGAAACAGACTCTCACTTCTATAGTCAAGTGATTTTTGACTAGCCTGTCAAACCCTTCCAGTTCAGACAGAACAGTCCATTCAATATATCGTGCTGAGAAAGCTGGATATCTATAGCAAACAAAGGAAAGAGGGCCCTGTCTCACACCTTATACAGAAATTAACTCAAAAATGGATAAAAAACCTAAATATAAAAGCAAGAATCATAAAGCTTCTAGAAGAAAATGCAGGAAAATATCCTCAAGACCTGGTGGTAGGTGGTGGATTCTTACAGGAGATAAGAGGAGGACTGAGATAGAATAATGATACTTAATGTATGTAAAAGTTTTAATTAGCTTTATTGTAAAAGTGTGAAAATGTACATAGTCGATGGTGACACCTTATAGTGAGTAACAGCTGGTTTATAAATGGGAATGTGGCTGAAAATGGCAGTCTAGGGATGTAAATGCCAATTGACAGAAAGCTAGAGAATAATCTAGGGACTGAATAGTACAGTAAATCCAGAGGTGGAGGAGAATTGTGGTTGAAGGTACAGATGCAAGAGTGTCCTTTGTGAGCTAGAGGAGATGTACATCACTATTGCAGTGTGGTAGGAATGTGGAGAAGCATGGGAAAAATATAAATGGAGTGACCTATAGACTGTGGTTAACAGAAATAATGGAAGATTCTTGCACCTATGCCAAAGATGTACTGTGTTGATAATGGGAGAGTATAGAAAATGTGTGCCAAATATACGCTGTGGACCTGGTAATAATCAGATGATATTATATCATAATCTGTAACAAATGTTCCACCGTGGTGTGGTGTGTTGATAGAGGGGTGATGTTTGAGAATTCTGCACATGTGCATGATTGTTTTGTAAGTTTACAACTTGTATCATAAAAATATATTTAAAAAATAATAATAGGGTAGGTTGGAGGAAAAATACAGCAAATGTAAGAGAAGGACTATAATTAGTAGTAAGATTTTGACAATATTCTTTCATAATTTCTAACAAATGTCTCATGACAATATAAGGTGTTGGTGGAGGATTGATGTATGGAAACCCTCTATGGAGTTATGAATGTTTGCTTTGTAACTTCACAACTTTTACTATACAATTATTGTTTTTGCATGTTAATGTATAATTGATATAAATAATAATAATAATAGGGTAGGTTGGGGGAAAATACTTTGATTAGTAGTAATATTTTGAGGATGCTCTTTAATCATTAGTTAAAAATGTTTCACAACAATGCAAGGTATTTGTGTAGGGTGAGGTAGGAGAGCCCTTTATGATGTTATGTATATTTGTTTTGTAAGTTCACAACTATTGCTATACACTTATTGTTTATGTATGTTCATTTATGAGTGATATACTTCAAAGAATTTAGAGAAAAAATCTAAAAAAAAAACCAAAAACTTAAGAGACCACCAGAGGTTCTGAGGGGAAGGAGAGGGAAGAAGAGGTATAACATGGAGCATTTTGGGTCATTGGAATTTTCCTACCTGACATTGCCATGATAGATACAGGCCATTATACATTTTGTCATAACCTATAAAATTGTGTGGGGCAGAGTGTAAAATATAATGTAAATTATAGTCCACAGTTGGTAGCAATGATTCAATATGTGTTCCTCAATTGTAACAAATGCACGACACTAATGAAAGATGATGTTAATGTGGAAAAGTGTAGAAGGGTGGGGGGTGGGGCATATGGGAATCCTACATATTTTTAAAGTAACATTTATGTAATATAAACCTTCTTAAAAATAAAAAAAAAAATTCATGAACTTAGCTCCTGACAGCTCTGCATTATATCAGGAACTAAAATGTTACTCATTCCAATACTTTTTCAGTCATTATGAAAAACTTCTTCTTTAACATAATTATGGTAGTTTTTAAATTAACATTTAGATTCTTATCATTCCGGTGGAACTAAATTGTCTTTCATCAGGTAAGAACAGATCCAAATGATCATTCTTAGTTTTTCTAGCTCAATTTTAGCTCCCATTGGCTGGCAAAATGGGCAAGGTAAGAATTTTTTCTAGCATAGGAGATTTTTAAGATATGGACTTAAGGCTAAGTGTAAAGCATTGCTTTCTCCATTAGTAACAACAATTCACTCTCTTGCTTTGACTTCTAAGGGAAGAGGAGTCTCAAAGACTGGGTTCCATAACTTTCCCAAACCAGATTATCTAGGCAGTGATTTTCTAGCTCTTAATTTTGTAGAAAATTCAACCAATAACATGAACTCAATTACCTGTCAATTAATGTTTTCAGTTCTCTCCAGGGTATATTTGAGCATAACATGGATAGCAGTGATTCCAAATATATAAGTAGATGTAATATTTCAATTAACAATTTCTCATATACCACTCTATTCCAACCCTTGTGCTTGGTTTTGGGGATTAAAAAGTTAAATAAAATATAGTTATTGACTTTAAGGAAATTATAGTTTAGTGAAATCCAAAGGGTATTCTAAAATACAGTGAGAAGAATAAGATAATGCTTCTCTGTAATTCTCTGGAACAGAAGAAAGGATTCAAAGACCTGATGAGAATCTGAACATCCTTTCAAACTCTATATTTAATATAATTTACATGGTTCCAATAGCCCTCAGTGCAATCAGAAGATGATATATACATTATCCTTGCAGCAAAAGGAAGAAAAGTAGATTCAAAACAGAGAGTGACACACACTATGTAATGGCATCATAACTGGGATCTTAAGAAAGAAACAAAACCAATTCCCCACCTATTCGGAAAGGAATACCATTGAATTCAGCATAAACATGGATCACCATGAGCAATGCATGTGTGTCACTTGGTTTATTTTAGTGATCTAAATGCACAAATGATGGGAAGAAAGAGATACCAGCATTTTAATTCATAGCACTCAATTTTATCATATTATAAACTTTATTTTTAAAGTCTTAAATTACAGAAAAGTTACATTGAAAGTATAGGGGATTCCCATATACCCCCCACTCTCCCCTTCTCACATTTTCCCCTATTAATAGCATCTTACATTAGTGTGGTACATTTGTTATAATTGACATGACGTACCAATTCATATTTTCACAGAAGGGGATCATGGAAACCTAAAGTCAATGGAAGATAATTTTACCATGTAAAGAAGTTCATCCTTTTTAAGGCTCACAGCTGACTTTTGGGTACACAGTACTCTTTTTCATCTTTCTCATTAGTCATATGCATAGAGTCTGAGAAACAGCACCGTGATTCCTCTGAACCTTTCGGATTCTCGACTACACACATCCATGTATTTCTTCACTGGGAGCATGATGTTTCTGGATTTCTAGTATTCTGTATTTTTTTTTCCTAGACCAAAATCCTGATGCAATGGGGAAATTTAATTGAGTCTTTGGAGACTGAAGTAAATATTTCTGCATGCTGCCATGGAATGATTCCCAAAGGACTGTAGAGAAAATACATATATTGTGTCTGGCAAAGGCAGGCCAAATGTCAGAGAGGACGGAAAGATGCTATTTCAGGGACCCGATTTTCAGACCAAGCGTGAGTGCTTGGGACCAGGGGCAGCTGAGAATTTTGCCCTGTCCATGTCCTTAACTGAAATTGGGATCACTCAAAGGATCACTGCTGTTCAAATACACACACACATACCATACTCCTACACTCACACACTCATTTTTTCATCTAAATTAGGGTGCCATCCAATGGTGTATCTAGAACTATAAATTCAATCTGGGACCCTCAAAATTTTATTTCCACAGTGAAGAAAACTAGGGGGCAAAAGAATGTGACATGCTTTTTGACTCTAATGGTTTTACTCTGTTCTGTCCAGGCTATTAGGAGATGATATTTTTACTCCCTGATGCTGATTTTCATGTGCCAGAAGGACCCAATACTTCCATGAAATAGGAAAACTAGTAAAGGAGAATTTTGATTGCTGCCAGAGAAGGGACCAGTGCTGATATAGGGGAAGACTCATCTTGAGAAACCATTTTATATGGGATGATTTAAGTCTGATTGGCTTTGGCATTTTTGTGCTTTTTATTTCACATTTCCTTATGAATTGTAATTTATTTCAAATTCAAGATGGATTTGATGTTTTAGGAATGAGTCCTCTCTTTTATTTACTCTTCATTCTTATTAGACTATGGCATACAGAGCCAATCAAGTCCATTTAAATGTAGATTATTTTTTGAATATTTTGAGCTAGATTAGAAGTGGACAGGGCTGTGGGATAAATAGATTTGAAATATGAAGGCAACTATCAATTATTAATCTAAGAGGTTTTTTTATTGATTACCAATTAGTTATTAGGAACTAATATGTTCAATTTGCAGGAGACAGAGCAGCCGACTAAATAGTTTGTCCTTCCCTGGGGGTTTGTTTTAATTTCCTAGGCTGCTCAAAGCACATACCATGAAATGGGTTGGCTTATACAATGTGAATTTATTTGTTTTCAGTTTTGAAGCCAGGAAAATGTTAAAATCCAGCCATCGTCAATGTGATGCTTTCTTCCCAAAGACTAACTGCCGACGATCTTTGACTCTTCTGCCACCTGACAAGGAAAATGGCAATGTCTCCTAATCTTTCCCTTCTGGATTTCATTGATTTTAGGTTCTTGCTTAAGTGGCATGGCTTTCTTTCCCTTGTTTTATATCATTTGTTTATAAAGGACATCAGTAATAGGATTATGACCCAGCCTGAATGAGGTGAGGCAGAATTTAAATGAAGTAGCCTCAACAAAAGGTCCATTATATAATATGTCCACACCACAGGAATGGGTTACATTTAAGGACATGTTTTTCTAGGGAAACACCACAGGGATATTGCATACTGATCTGAGAAGAAGACAATAAACAAGCATTAGAGGAATACAATAGGTATGGAGGACATAGAGCAGAGTGTGAACAGAGTAAGAAGGATAGGGGGATTTGGTGGAGGTGGGCCCACAGATGTAAATATACTATTAAGATGGGCCTCTTAAGAAATTGACAACTGAAAAGGATTTAACTTTGAGGAGTGTGAGCCATGCATTTTTTGGTAGAATAGTGTTTTAGGCATAGGTTGCAGATAGTTTGAAATCTCTGATATTGGGGCATGGTTGGATTTTTCAGAAACAGTGAGAAAGCAGCAAGGCTGAAACAGAATGAATGAGAGAGCAAACATTAGATGATGAGACTACTTGAAGGGATGGCCAGGTAATGAAGGAACAATGAAGGGCATTGTATCAACTATGACATTAGGGTAAAATGGAAGCTCCTGTAGGGTTTTAAGAACAAGTGTGACAGGAGCTGACTTTTTCTAAGGGTGTAGACCAGTGAGGAGACTATTGCAATACCCTTGTCAAAACCAGTGGTGTTTGGAACCAGATGGTACCAGGGGAAGTGGCAAGAAGTGGTTCAACTAAGGATATGTTATGAAGGTAATTGCACCAAAATTTCCTGGAAGATTGAAAAGAACACAGGAATGAAAGCAAATAGGATAATGCCAAACTTTTGCTTTGTAAACCTGGAAAGGTGGAATTTTCTTAACTGATCTGGGGAATGAGAAGATAGACCAATTTTTGGAAGTGAAATTTAGGAATTCAGTTTTAAACATGCTAAGTTTGATATATTTATTACTTAACACCAGAAAGAAATTTAAGTATTTCTAGTTGTGGAACTTTTTACCTCGGGATCATAATCAGGAATCCATAGGTAGATGGGCATTTGTGAACATTCTACAATTTTGTGTGTTTATTCATATGTGTATCTTGGTGGGAAGACCCTTGCTTTTAATAGATTCTTAGAGGTCCAAGATTCCAAATAGTTAAGAAGCATTAAGTATTTCATGATAAAGAATTCAAGGTATACAGGGGTTAGAGAATATATATACATGCTCAGATGATTGATTTTTAGGAAAACAACTATAAAAATGCAAATCTTGAAGTAAGAAGAATAATGCCTTCAGTACATTGTGTCTTTCACTTCAAACAAGATGGTGATATCTTCCCATGTATCTAAAGATATATATGTATAAAAGGACTGCTAATCTCTTCTCCTAAACCATATTTTCACTGTTGATGTTATTTGTTCTTAAATTTATGCTGGATACTATAATAGAGTTTAACAAAATTGGAATCATGCAATGTGGGTGCTGTTAAAGTATCAACCAAATTTTTCATTTGGGTGAGTAATATTCCAGGGTGGAATGGTGAATTTCTTAAAATAATGCAGGTAAATTGATCTGGAGCTGGGTCCTGATCACAGGATTCTACAAACAAGGGCTAATGCACTTCCAAAACTGCCGCTGCCTTGTCAAATTACAGGAGGATATGTGGCAAAAATATTAAACCTTAAAAGTTAGCACATGGGTTCTTTTGTTAATATGTATTTTTATTTTTTTAAAAATACTTTAAATTATATGAATGTTACATAAAAAATATAGGGATTCCCATATGCTCTACTCCTTACCCCTCCCACACTTTCCCACACTAACAACATCCTCCATTAGTGTGGTACATTTGTTACAATTCATGAACACACATTGGAGCATTGCCACCAAGCATGGATTATAGTTTACATTATAGTTTATACTCTGTCCAGCACAATTTTGTATGTTATTACAAAATATATAATGGTCTGTATCCATCATTGCAATGTCATTCAGGACAATTCCAATGTCCCAAAAATGCCCCCATATTACACTTGTTTTTCCCTCTCCCTCCCTCGGAAATTCCGATGACCACAGCCTGCACATTAATGATAAAAGTGCTTCCATTGCTAGAATAACAATAAGTCTATAGTAGAATAACCATAAGCCTACTATATTCCATCATTCATTACCCAATCCTGAAGACGATGGGATGGTAACGCCCACTCTGCCTCTAATTGAGAGAACATTTAGATCCCATGGGGCAGATGGATAGGACTATCTTGCTTGCAGTTGCAGACTCTCTCTGTTCCTAGGGATGGTCATTGTCCATCATCATCTCCTTGTTAGTTGTGCTGGGTGAGTCCAATGAACTGGAGAGTAAATGTTGGAACTCTGTTGAGATTCAGGGCCCAATTGGCACATGGACAGCCCAAAGATTTAAGTCTCTTGAACATACACTTATCAAGTCTAGTACTAACTATAGGTTCAAATAGAAGGGGCAGAAGAACTATGTGTAGGGAAACCACATATGAGTCCAACTCTGTCCCACTGGGGAGAGTAAATTCCAAAGTAGGGCCTGCTAGCAAGTTGCCAAGCTAGCATCTTTTTTGTTCCACTGACCCCTTTGCCAGTCAAGTGAAAACCACAGACCCCCTCAGAATGTAGTGGCAGATAGTTTTATGACACTCAACTAGTGTAATTTCAAAGTATGAATGAGCATAAGCAATTTTTTGAGTTATGCAACAAACGTAATGTGATATGAAATGAATACTATTGCAATTTATTGCATACATTCATAAGTGAAGGAAATGCTAGATTTCAGTTAGTGGTCAGAGAAAATATAGATAATAAGTTAATTTTTTTTTCAATTCAAGCTCTTGCAGCCCCTTGGGGACCTGTGGACCCCTGCTTAAGAAGCCCTGGTTTAGCAAGATCCTGAATGACAACCCCATTTGAGCTTACACTTCCTCCTAGTAGAAACTTGGCATAATATTGCCTCCCCAGGCTCAGCTTTTATAAATGTAAGGTCTTATACATTTGAATCAGAATAAAAATAGTTACCTTTGTTAAGCATAAATTTATGTCAGATACCAATCTATACATTTCCCCTATATTTTCCTTAATGCTCCATTTATCTTATAACATTGATATTTTACTTTCCTTTTAAGAGGTGAAGAGTCTTAGTTTGGTGGGTTGTTAAAACACTTTCCCAAAATTATGTCGTCACTCCCATTGTACTGAATCTTGCTCCCTGCCTCTTCATCATTGCTCTCATTTTGAATACCTGCCCTACCCAAGGCCCTCCGAAGGCTTTTTCTACTGTGGCTTTCTTGTGACAGCTGTCACCTTGTTCTATGGTTCAGTTCTCTTCATTGCTCTGGAACAAGCACAAGGTATGCCCTAGAAAAGAATAAAGTGGTACCCATGTGATACTGTGGTGATTCTAATGTTGAACCCCTTAATCCATAGCTTAAGAAATAAAGATGTTATATAGACCCTGAAGAAAATGTTGGTAAGCCAAGATTTCTTAAATGAAAATAGCTATATATATATTTACAAATTCTCACTGTCATTTTAACCAACTCGATTTCACGAAAATAAATAAAACAAGAAAACTGTAAATCATTGGAATATGTGGTAACACCAGTTTTCTTTTGTTTTTCTAAACTGTGTACTAATATATTTGAGTGTATTTTTAAAACATTGTAGCAGAAATAAAGTGTGGGCTTTTGAAAAACTACTCTGCTTGGAACATATCGTTAAAACTGCTTTTATTTTGTATGGCTAAAAGAAAAGCTGATTTATCTTTACTTCCACTTGACAATTCATAAGTTGCCTGTAAGTATAATATTTTATTATTTAAAAGTGAAAATGGAAATAATACAACTAATTTTAGGGTTAGATGTTTTAAATTACTTGTTTTGAATCATTTTTTTTTCATAGGTGAGAAGTGAGAAAGGTAAACTGAGAAATTCCAATTCCAAATACAATACGCTATTTGTTAGGGAGAAAATGAGTTAGGAACTTGTGAAAAAATGACCTACTGTAAAATAGAAATGGAAACAAGGTTTTGTTCTTTTTCTTTCTTTCTTTCTTTTTCTTATATTCCAGCTTGTCATGATATAAATATAACAGATTTCCTTGGGTGCATGAGTAAAAACATACCTTTACTTGGGGTCCTTATGAGCTTCCAACAATATAATTGTCCCTCAGAATTAAAGAATCATGAGCAAATATATAGCAGCTGTATGAAAGATACAGATATAGATGATACATAATGGGTAGATAGTAAATAGTGATATAGATAGATGATAGATAAATTTTAGAGATAAGCAGATAGATAGATAGATAGATAGATAGATAGACAGAGATTGCAGAAAGCTTTTAATCCAAGGGAAGATGCAGAGTGACAGTCTCTACTGGGTGAAGCAGTGATTTAAAATGAGAACGGTCTGATGAATATTTATTTGTTTAGTCAGTTTTATATATGATAAGTTTGTAATTAAATGTAGAATATTTCAATGTAATGCATCATATTTCCTAAATGTAGCAGCATTTTTAAAAATAAAACATGAGATTGTGCCAACAAAAAAATTCCTGTTATTGGTTTCCAAAGATAGACAGGAATTTACTGAAGGACAAAAGAAGGAAGGATAGTATAGTCAGAGTGAGGAGCACATAGCAAGGAACAAAGAAATATGGACCACATGATATATTCTAGAAAATCTAATTAGTACAATTTGGAAAATTTCTATAATCAGACACATTCAATATGTATATTCTGACATATCAAAATTTAATATAACACTATATATTTCATGATATTCTTAATAATATACCATCCCCAAACTGCAAATGAATTGTAATTCAGTCTTTGGAGACTGAGGTAAATTTTCTGGGATGCTAAATGGAAAGAGTACCAAAGGGCTCTTGTGGTAATACATATATTACATCTAGAAAAGGCACTCAAAACATCAGAGAAGTGAAAAAAAGTGACATTTCCAGGAATTTCCGTTTCTGATCAACAGTAAATATCTAGGATCAAGGGCTTCTCTTTGCCATCAGCTGAACTTAGGAATGGGCCTGCAGTGTCTAGCCTAGCTCTCAAATGATCACTGCTATGCCAAACACACACATATACACATACATCACAAAGACAGGCACACATACACATACATACTCACACACTCATATGCTGCCTTTGAAAATAGGATGCCATCCAATGATGTATCTGGCCTTCATATTGAATTGGAAATTTACTCTGCTAGTTGCACTGGTGCCATCATATAGTCACTCCCATAATGGAGAAATCTACAGGACAAAAAATGGTGCATGCTTTTTGACTCTTTATGGTGCTGCCCAAGCTATCAATGGATGACATTTTCATTTCCTGATACTGATTTTCTTTTGCTATAGATTTTTGAGTGCTTCCAGTGAAGGAAGCCAGAAGCTGAGTTGCTGTAGGGGAAGACTCATTTTCTGAGAAGTCATTCATGACTGATATTTTCTGTGCCTTTAATTTCATATTCATATATTAATGAATTTATTTCAAATTCAGGATGGATCTGAAATCTTGAGAATGAATACCCTCTTTTATTTACTCTTCCTTCTTATTAGTCTTATGGAGCATGGAACAATGAAAGTCCATTTGTTTATAGAATCCTTCCTGAATGAAAGACAACTACTCATTTATTCATCTTAGAAATATTTATAGAATGTACATTAGTTACTAGGAACTGTTCAAAATGCTGAACATACAACTTTAAAAAAATAGTCAAATTTTTCTCCTCATGTGGATGTTGCATTTGAGTCGGAGAAAAAGATAACAAACCTAATAAACAGGAGAAGACAATAGGTATGGAGGGAAATGAGTAGTCTGAGCAGAGTCAGAAGGATGGGGTGTTTTGCTGGATGTCAGTATGAAAATTTAAATAGATAATTAAGATGTGTCTAATTAAGAAAAGGACATCTGAAGGGGACTTAATGTAGATGTGGGCATGCCACACAATTATTTGGGGGAATAGTGAACAGGCAGAGGAAGAGACAGCTCAATACCTATGATTTTAGGGTATGGTTGGAATTTTTGAAAAATAGTGAGAAAGCCGGCAAGGCTGCAACAGAGTAAATGATTGGGCAAATGTTAGGAATGAAAATACTCATTAACATAAGGCCAGCTTGTTGTGGAATTTTAGGGCATTTTATGGAATTTGAATTCAGAGTAAAATGGGAGTAATTACAGGGTAAAGGAGTAACATGACCTGACTTTTTTTTATTAAAGCACTGTAAGGTATAGATAGTAGGTGGACAACAGTATAGGCCAGTTAGGAGATTATTGCATTATGAAAATAGGTTTTGGACACAAGTGGCAACAGTGGAGGTGCTGACAAATGGTCAGATTCAGGATATGTCATGAAGGTAAAAACATCAGAATCTCCTGGAAGATTGAAGAGAATGTAGAAGGGAAAGTGAATACGATAATGTCAAATTGTTGGCTTGAGAAACTGGAGAGTTGGAATTTTATTAACTGATCTGGGGACTAATCATATAGATGAATTTTTGGAAGTGATATGTAGGAATTCTGTTTTAAATATGCTAAATTTGATATAATTATTATTCATCTCTCATAATTATGGAACGTTTACACTGGAAAAAAAGTTAGGCATATTGTAGTTACAGAATTTTAAATATGAGTATCATAACCAGAAATTCCATGGATAGATTTCTGGTAATTTGTAAACACTAAAATTTTATGTATTTATACCAATGTGTATTTTGTTGGCATGATCTTTGTTTTTATCAGATACTGAAAGGGGTCCATGATTCCAAAATATTAAGTGGCATTAATTATTTGATGATAAAGTAAGTCAAAGAATAATGGGATTAGACAATATAGAGAAACTTACATGACTGAGTTTAGGGAAATTCCTATAAAAAGGCAAATCTTCATGTAAAAAGAATGTGATGGCTTCTGTTTTGCATTGTGTTTCTGACTTCAAACAAGATAGTCATAATTTCTCATGTATCCAAAGACATATATGTATGAAATGTTGTTCATCTCTTCTCCCACACAATGTTGTCATGATTGAGGTTATCTATTCATGCTTTATGATGAATTCTAAAAGAGATATTAACAAATTGGAATCATAGGAAGTTGGTTTCCCTGGTTGAGGTGTTGCTAAAAGACTCCCAGAATTAGTTTCCAAGTGGTGGAATCAGGATTTGATCAGGTGTCATTACAGTTTTGTATTCTGCCTATGCCAGATCTGTCTGCTCTCAGCTGGGCTAGCTCAAGAGTCTGTGATCAGCTGTTCACTCAGGTGGGGCTGGATGATCTAGAATGACCCCAGTAACATGTCTGAGGGCCAGCTTACTGTCACCTGGGAAGATGGAGAGAATCTCACCAGATGTCTCAAAAGTTACTCCAGTTTTATTTACATGGTGTTAGCAGGATTCCAAACTGAAAGGAAAAGCAATCAAAGCCTATGAGACACGGCTGACTGGGAATTCAAGCAGCACAGACTTTGGTACAACCTATTGGCCAAAGCAAACCAAAAGGTCTTTCAAGATTCAAAGGGTGGAAAATGTCTCCACACGTGACATCAGGGCCTGTAAAGAAATGTAGCAATTTTTTTCAATATAACAACAGATCATTGTGTTATGGTTTGGTTTACCTCTTTTTTATTTTAAACAGAGCTTCATACTAATATATAATGCGATGAATTTATGATGCAAATATATTGCACACAAAAGTCTAAATGATGAGTATAATATTGAGTCTTTTAATGGAGCATTAAAAGCTTTTATCAAATTTATTTATGTACCGGTTCAAAGACTTTGTAGTTTCTTGCATGTAATAGCAATAGGAAGCTTTCATTAGAAATGCTTGCTTTGAAATGTTCTTGTCTTTCGGATTTTATTGGCACCTTGAGGTTAAACTATTGTGTAAATATGAATTACTGTTTGGAAGAGAGTTTGAGAATGACAGTCTGTGTTTACTACCTACAAGGATGAGGACACAGTTCTTTCCAGAATTTTTAATGTTTTATTTTACTGCCTTTATCAAAGGATTGCTTAACAGGTGACAGAGGACTGAAGATTTAAGAGAGTTTCCTGGTAAGGGGGAACACTTGATCCCCTTCAATTCATTATCTGGCCTGAACATTCTATGTGTAGATTTCTTGCATGACTTCCTCATTATTTCAAGGGCTTTCATTTGTGTCAACATCCTCAAAATGGCTGCCAATAAACTTGGTGATTTGGTAACTCTTTTGGAACTTCTGCTGATACCTGGATCCACCCCATCTTTTTTTTTTTCCAAGTCAGTACAAGTACTTTATTACTTTATTATTTATTTATTTATTTATTTATTTTCATATATATATATAAAGAAAAGTTATTTAGATCACATAAATGTTACATAAAAATATACGGGATTCCTATATGCCCCATTTCCTACACCTCCCACATTAACAACATCTTTCATTAGTGTGCTACATTCATTGTAATTGATGAAAACATTTTAGAGCATTGCCACTAAGCATGGATTACAGTTTACATTGTAGTTTACACTATCTCCCGCACAATTTTGTAAGTTATGGCAAGTTATGTAATGGCCCGTATCTGTCTTTATTTAACCTCTGTTAGTTACTGGATCACCAGGCTTTATTCCATGTGAAAACTGTGATATATACTCTTTCTTCTAACAAGACTGATCTCCCTCTTTCCTGACCCTTACAATGAGCTGCCATCTGGATCAATGCTTCTCATGCTTCAGGTATCCTTTAAGGGTCTCTTCTTATGGGAAATCTTTTTGAGCAGCAGCCTAGAAAAAACATATTTCATCAGTTATTTTCCTCTTTAAAGGCAGAAAAAGATGCATAGTGATTGCCTCTGTCAGACATTTTCAATGTTGCCTAAAGTAATTGAATTTAAATAGGCCTAATAAGACCCAGATATTACTTTCCTTGTTTAATCAATAGATTTAGCACTAATATATAAGTCCAAGCACTAAGTGCAAACACGGATATATAAGTGGTAGAGAAAGTTCACGGTAACCATTTTGTCAGTGAAATAATCAAAAATTTTGCATGCAATAATAATAAATTCCTACTATGATAACATGATTTCAGTCTGGAGATTTCAGAAAAAGTATTTAGCATACAAAATTTTGGTAACACAGGGCTATATATTTAAGTGTAAATCTATTCAATTATTATGGGGAAATTAACCATGTGAGTAATTTAGTTAGTTGAAGTCCTGAGTGGATGAGAACAAGTAGTGAGACAGATGGTTGTAAAATTAAGGTGAAGCCAGCTTGTAAGGAACCTTCAGTATAGGATTAAATAATCTATACTTTATGTGCTCATGAGGAGAGATAACTTATATAGAAATAGTTAGAGAAATAAAATAACCTCAGGGTTCCAAACTGCTTTTATCAAGTTTTATCAATCAAATTGCATCCTCACTGAATATTTCCATATATATTTTAACCCTTAGGACTCCCACATATGTCTTTCTAATAGTCAGAACTTCTAGACCTCAATTCAGAGGACTTTGGTTTTCATTCTAGTTACATTGACTCTGGTTGAGCCTGAAGGTAAATATTTTAAAACCTTAATGAAGCCCAAACCTTTCTTTGTTTCAGCTTTCCTCTACTGCCCTTATAGCTTAAGAGGCTGTTAGCTGGCAACTGAGACCATCAGCTCTAACTTGGTAATGATAAAGGTTTTACATGGATGCCCACCTCTTTGTTTCTCTCAAGAGCTATGGAGCATCAGGACTAAGACATTGAAGGATTCATGTTTTCCAAATCCCATGACACAAAAACATGGTTTTTCCTAATATTTCATATCCATGGTATAAAAATGTCCAAACCATGCTTGTATATCTCACATCAACTGAAGGAAAATGGGGGAAAAAAGCATTCTTAAAATAAATGTCTTAAAAGCTATTTTAAAAGGGAAAGAAATTCAGGTTGTCAGAAAACTAGAACATTGTCTCTGCCAGAAAAACAAAAGAGGAAAATATTTACCTAAAAGAGAGAAAAATGGCTTAAAATTTGAGGGCATGGGCTCTTGATTAAGCAAATTCTGGGTTCCAACATCAGCTCTATGTTTAGTAGTTCAGTGACCTTGGAAATGTTACTTAAACTGTCCATGCTTCCATTTCATCAACTATAACAAAAGAATCATAACTATACCTACCCTACAAGTTTATTGTGAGGATAAATGGGTTAAGTGTAAAACTTAGAATAGTAACTGGCACATAGTGAGCATTATATGATTTTTACTCTTTTTACTAATAATGGCAGGAGTAGTAGCTGTTTTGTTATTTGTATAGATATTGGCAAAATGCCTGGCTCAGAGTAAGTTCTCAATAATATGAAAAAATGCTGATGATTTTGAGTGCCCAGTATGTGCCAACCATTGGCCTGGTGTTTTCATGAATGTCTACTTAACTCAAATAGATGAGCTGTCAGGAGATTTTGATAGCCGTTATGTGCTTCATTTTACTCAGGTGCCTGATGAGAGTATGTGGTTGGCCCGTCTTTAACAGTTAATAATCAAAGATTCGTAGTTTTAAATCCAGATTCTGACTCCTATTTCAGTGATCTTTCTAAAACCCAGACTGAAGTTCTAAAAGTCTATGTGGTAAGGAATATAAATCCACAAGCCTCAAAGTATTTGTTGACCTAATAGATAACCTTGATTACTTTTTATGGTAGTTGAATACTAAATCATTGTTTTCTCATTATCTTAATTAGATTTTCTCTTTGTGGACATGGAAGTGGGAAATCGCACCATCCTGACTGAATTCATCTTGTTGGGCTTCTCAGCAGACCCCAGGTTGCAGCTGATTCTTTTTGGAATATTTCTGATCCTCTAATTTGTTAACCTTGTCAGGAAACATGACCCTGGTTATTTTAATCTGGAATGATTCCCGCCTGCACACACCCATGTACTTTTTCATTGCCAATCTTTCTTTTCTGGATTTCTGGTACACATCTGTGCATACCACCCAAATCCTGGTCATTTGTATCTCAGAAGATAAATGTATGTCCTTGACTGGATGTGGGGCCCAGTTCTTTTGTTGTGTTGTAGCCTACACTGAGTGCTATATCCTAGCAGTCATGGCCTATGACTGCCATGTGGCGATTTGTAGCCCATTACTTTATTCAGGTACCGTGTTCAGTACTCACTGTACTGGCCTCGTTTTTGGCTCATATTTGGGAGGTTTCTTGAATGCCATTGCCCATACTGCCAACACTTTCCATCTGAATTTCTGTAGTAAAAATATCATTGACCGTTTCTTATGTGATGTACCACCATTGGTTAAAATGTCCTGTAAAGACACCCAGGTCTATGAAAAAGTCCTTCTGGGTATGGTGGGCTTCACAGTCCTCTCCAGTCTACTTGCCATACTGATTTTCTATTTAAACATCCTTCTGGCTATCCTGAGTATCCACCCTGTCTCTGAAAGGTACAAGGCCTTCTCCACCTGTGCTTCCCACATGATCTCAGTCACACTCCTCTATGGATCCATGCTCTTCATATATTCAAAACCTAGCTTCACTTATTCCTTGGAAAGTGACAAAGTGGCTGCCTTGTTCAATAATGTATTGAACCCATTTCTCAAGCCTCTCATCTGTAGCTTGAAGAACAAAGATGTCAAGGAAGCTTTCAGGAAAGCAATACAGACTATACGACCACAAAGATGAAATGTCATAATTGGTTTCATGGGTTTTTTTTTTTTTTTTGGTGAATGTTCTTATTGTATTTTCCATATTATTTACTTACAGACATCTTTGTAAACATTGCAAAAATTCAATTATATTCACCAAATTATACACAAAACAATGAAATATGGAGCACATAACTCTAATGTTATTATTTTGTTGTGATGTAAAATATTTTAAATCTAAAATATTAGGTAGTTGAGGTACAGCAGGATGGTATTTTGCCTCTTTGCTGTAATAAGTTTTCCTCAATATTTTTCCTGTTGTTTATCTTTAGAATTTTTTTTGTGTGTTAATGTTTGACTTTGAATCTTAGCAATCAAATTATACTGGTTGAGGATAGGACATGAAATGGTTACATTGCTGGGAATTTGATTTTAGATTTTAGAAATATTTATTTTTTTGTGATGTCCATCTTAGTTCATCAGATGTTATGATAAGTACCACACAATTGGTTGGCAAAATAAACTGGACTTATATGTTTCACTGTTTCAGAGGCTGGACGCCTTGTTTTCTCTTGGGGTGGGTAGTGTTCTGGAGGGCTGGAAACCTTGGTGTTCTTCAGGTTTCCTTTCACATGGCCATGTCCTCTCCTTTCTCTTACAGTTTCTGTTGACTTCCATCTTCTGTGCCTCCACATATCTTTCTCTTCATAATTCCTACAGTAATGTTATTAAGTTCCAACCTCATTCCATTGTGCCTCACCTTACGTAACAATAACATCTTCAGTAGGTCTCATCTTCATTGAATTCACACCACAGGACTGGATTAAGATTAAGAAAATGTTTTCTTTTTCTTTTTTTCTGAGGTTCAGACTCATTCTACCAGAGTGTTCTCTCAAAATTCCTTCATAAAGAACAAATTGTGTATATAGAAAATACATGTCTAAACATTTTTACTTCAATTTTAACATAACATAACTATTAAGTAAAATGCTTGAGTTGTTTAGACTATAAAAGCATTGTTCTAAAACTACACAATGATGTCTCTTTTAATATTCTGTATCTTTTTTTTTCTTTTTTGGGGAAGTACCAGTGATTGAACCCATATCTCGTACATGGGAAGCAGGCATTCAACCACTTGAGCTATAGCTTCTCCCCTAGTATTTTATAACAATGTACAGACTGGCCTCTCCCTCAGATAATAGGCATTCCTCAGTACTGTCCCTCAGGTAACACCACCATATATAACCCAACCAGGGGAAAATGAGAACAAATGAAACAAGAGGAAACATACAAACAAACAAATACCCACTATATTCTATATCAAATGATTGTTTTCTACTATTAGAAGACTTTATGAAGAAAGCTACAGCTCAATATCTGGCATATATCAGATTATTAGTAGATATTTTATTCAATACTATCTATAACACTGACAGCTAATGATTATTAGTTACATTTTACAAATGAGAAGTTTGAAATTTAGAAGTTAGAATTTCATTATTGAAGTTCTATATTTATTTCTGAAATAAGCAGAATTATAAAATGCCTCTAAAATAAAACTGTAGGACTAAATGTCACCATTTCACCATATTTATTAGTACTGAAATTTCTGATCTTTCTTACACCTGTATGTTTTCTTACACCTCATTGCCCTCTGATTTTTATGAAAAATACTCTTAACATTACTTATTTTTCTATCACCACAGAAGTCCTGAGAGTATTGATTAGAAGGTTATCTAATTATTCATTAAAATTTTCATTTCAAATGTCACTATTACCCATCCCATAGAAGGGAAAAATTATCTGGTCAATCTTAGAGGAGTTAGTCAAATGAAATTTAATTTTTTGGAATTCCAGATATATTATATACCTTAAATTTTATATCAAAATAAAATATTGCTTTTATTTAACAACTATAATAATATTATACTGGATATAATTCTAAAGTACATATTAGCATCTAAAATCATTTAAACAAAACAATCATATGCAAAAAAACAGAAATCATTATCATTGAATTTATTTTAATATAAATAAGAAGTTTTTAAATCCCATATCCCCAACCCTTCCCTGAATTGTTGCCCATTATCATTTAGCACTAATTCAAAAAATAAATTATGTCAATTAATATTTCACGTTGTGTTAACTTGAAGAGTTTATTCAAAGCTTCTTTCACATCTTTTTTTCCCCAGACTGTAGATCATGAGGTTCAATAAGGGTAAGACCATGATAAAATGCAGAAACTCTTTTGTACGTTTTAAAGACAAGGGATAACTGGCAGACAGCCCCAGAATGCCACAGTCTTTGGGGAGAAAGCATCATCTTGATGCCTTGATTTGGATGTCTATTTTAGCCTTAAAACCATGAGCTAAAAATTTCCTATTGTTTAAGCCATCCTTTTGCATGGTATTTGCTTGAACAACCTAGGACACTAAACCCAGGATAACATTATTTCCCTAATATTGGGGAAATGGATTTCTTTTAGAGACAAGGAACTGTAAGATTTTTGGTGGTTCAAAGTTTTCATCACCAACTTATATATGTATTTATTTCTTCCCAAATATTTCTCAAATAAATCAATTAACCAAATCCATTTCTATTCTCCTAGACCAATTGCCATTGGTTATCAATTGGGTTTCTATAAGTCACTTGACTGAACTGGCTCTCTCTGCCTTCATTCTTCTATCTTTTACATAGTAAATAGAGTTTCAGATACTTTGCAAATTATCTTTTTCATTTATATCTGCTTTAAACTTTCTTCTTTTCTTCCTTCTGCTCACTTTGGGTTTAATTTCCTCTGCTTTTCTAGATCCCCCAGGGGTAATGTTAGGGCTCTGATTCCAGATCTTTCTTATTTTTTAATGTAAGCAATTAGGGCATTTTGAGCTATAAATTTCCCTCTCAGCTCTGATTTGTTGCATCCCATAAGTTTTTGTATGTTTTGTTCTCATTTCCATTTGCCTCAATTTATATCTTGATTTCCCATGTTTTTCTTCTTTGACCCATTGATTGTTTAAGAATATGTTGTTTAATTACCACATTTTTGTGAATTTTCCAGTTCTCCCTCTGTTGTTGATTTCTAGCTTCATTCCACATGGTCACAGAAGATACATTATATGATATCAATATTTTAAAATTTATTGAGACTTGTTTTGTGACCTAACATGTTGTCTATCCTGGATAATGACTGATGTGTACTAGGGAAGAATGTGTATTCTGTTGCTGTTGGGTAAAGTATGATATATATATATATATATATATGTATATATATATATGTGTATATATATATATGTAAATATATATATGTGTATATATATATATATATACACATATATATAGTGGATCTAGTTGTTTATAGTATTGTTCAAGTGTTCTATATTTATTGATCTTCTGTCTTAATGTTATACACATTACTGAAATTAGTGTATTGTAGTCTCCCATTATTAAGATAGAATCATGTATTTCTCCCTTCAAATATGTCAATATTTGGTCATGTATTTTCGAAGCCTTGCTGTTAAGTGCATATACACTTATAATTTTTATCTTTTAGTTGAATTGACTCCTTTATCAGCTTATAGTGACCTTCCTTGCCCCTATTTTTGATTAAAAGTTTGTTTCATCTGCTATAAGTAGAGCTACTCAAGCTGTCTTTTAGTTCCCATCTGTATGGTATATACATATTTTTTACCATCCTTTCACTTTCAATCTATTTTTGTTTTTGAATTTAAGATTAGTCTATGTAAACAGCTTGCAGTTGGAGCATCCTTTTTTTATCCATTCTGCTAATCTCTGCTTCTTAACTGGAGAATTAATCCATTAACATTTAAAGTAACTATTGACAATGCAGGAATTTCTCCTGCCATTTTTCTTTTTGATCTTTGCAATTCATACTTTCTCTGTTTGTCCCTTAATTCTTCCATACTTATAATTATTTGATTTTTGTAGCATACCATATTGACTCCCTTCTCAGTTCCTTCAGTATATATTTTCCTTATGGTTACTATGGGTTACTATGGGTTTTATATTTAACATGTTTGGATTAATTGGGCTCTTGGAATGTGTATATTCATGGCTTTCATTAAATTTGGGAAATTTTTACCATTATTTTTTGAATATTCTTTTTTATTCTTCTAGGACACCAATAATGCAATTTCACAGCTTCTGTATAATTACTACAGTTAAGAGAGGCAGTTTCTGCAAGAATAAACATGAAACTATGGGAGTCATACATGTGTACAACTGGAAATCCTTGGAAGTTAATGCAAATATAGTTGAGGGAGGAATTTATAAGATGAAACATTTGTGAAATCATAAGTGTATGCATTACCCAGTTTTAAAATTCTAGTTTTGCAAAAATCTTTCTCAAGTATGTATTCTCATCTGAAAATAAAATTTCACTGAATTAATAAAGGCAGACGAGGCAATACATTTCTGGAGATGATATTACTGAAACTTGGCAGTGGCTAACTAAGATCTGACCCTAGGTAACCTGGTTTTGGGTCTTTAGCTACTTCCTAATATATGCTTTGTAAGATATGACTTTAGCACAGAACAACACTAAAATATGAAGGAAATTAAAATTTCACATATTCCAATCTTCTTTCAGTTATTCCGAATAACTTTTACTTTAACATAATTATGATATAAAAATTTGTTATAAAATTTAAAAATTAATTTACTCCAAAATTAAAGATTCAAGGGTAAAATTACAGCAGCTGTATGAGAAATACAGACATAGAGGTAGATAGATGATAGGTAAATTTAAAAAGCTTTAAATCTAAGGGAATATTCAGAATGAAAATCTCTACTGGGTGAGGCAGTGACATAACAATTAAGGTTCTATAAATGTTTTTCTTTCCTTTTTCAGTTTAATATATGGTAATGTTATAATTAATATTGGAAACAATTTCATTGTGATGCATCATATTACCTAATTATAGTAGTATGTTTTCATATAAGAAATGAGTTTGTGCCAACAGAAAATGAACCTATTATTGATTTCCAAGTGTGGGTAGGAATTTGCCGATGGAAAAGCCAGAAAAGCCCCCAGGGAGGATTAGTATGGATAGAGAAAAAACTTATAGCAAGAAAATTTTTCTGGAGCATATGATTTATCTTAGAATATCTAGTTAGTACAAATTTGGATAATTTCTATTATCAGCTACATTTGATGTTTATGTTCTGATTTATAAAGTTAATATTTAATAAAATACTCCTTGTTTCATCATATTCCAATTAATATAACATACCCTAACTGCTAATGAATTCCATTTAAGTCTTTGGAGAATGAGGAAATTTAAATGAGTCTTTGAAGATGGAGGTAAATATTTCTGGGTGCTGTCTAAAAGAAGTCCCAAAGGACTGTTGAAGAAATACATATATCATGTCCAGCAAAATCAGGCCAGAACATCAAGGAAATCGCCTTTCTGACCAAAGGTAGGTAGCTGAGATCAGGGCAACTAAAAATATTGGCCCCTCTGTGCCCAAGGTTGTCATTATAACCAGGGCTACAGAGTCTGGCCAGGCTCTCATGACACATGAGTGGAGGTGGATATGACAATTTAAATAGATGAATAAGATGGATCTAATTGAGAAAATGATCATTGAAAGGGACTTAAGGGACATGGGAGTTAGCCATGGGAAATAGTGTTTCAGGCCATGGGAACAGACAGTTCAAAACCTCTGATATTTGGGCAAGGTGGAATTTTTGAAAAACAGCAAGGAAGCTAGCAAGGCTGGAGCAGAGTGAATGAGGGACAAGTGTTAGATGATGAAGTTACTTGGTTAATGGAAAGACACAAATGGAGGAAGTGTAGGGCATTACATGGAATTTGGCATTAGCTTTGAGAAAAATGGGAGCACTTTCAGGTTTTTAACTATGGGAGTGACAAGATTTGAATTTTTTAAAGGACTACAGGGTATAAGAAGTAAAGGGACAAGGGGGTAGTCCAGTTAGGAGATTATTGTAATGTGCTTATCAAAAATAATAGTGTTTGGATTCAGGTGATAGCAGTGGAGGTGCTCAAAATTGGTTAAATTCAGGAAATATTATAACAATGAGGATTTCCTGGAAAGTTGAAGATAACTTAGCAGGGAAATAGATCAATTTTGGGAAGTAAAATGTAAGAATTCAGTTTTAAACATGTTAATTTTTATATATGTTTTACCCATCTCTTATAATTATAGAACGTTAACACTGGAAAGAAATTTAGGAATCCTCTTGTTGTGGAATTTTTAATGTGAATATCATTATAAGAAATTTCTTGAGTATATTTCTGGTAATCTGTAAACCCCTCTAAAATTTTATATCACTACAGATATGCATTTTGGTGAGGCATCCTTTGGTTTTATCAGGTTCTTAAGAGGTCCGTGATTCCAAAAAGTTAAGAGCCATCAGTTGATATTTGCAGGTAAAAAGTAAAGGAATAAAAAGGCTAGAGGATATAAACAAGTGAAAGAATGCTGTTGACTTCAGTACTTTCTTTCTCTCACTTCAAACAAGATGGTGATAACTTCCTATGTATCCAAGGATATACACATATAAAAGTATTATCAATTGATTTTCCAATACCATATTTTCACATTTGAGGTTATCTTTGTATTTATGATAGATTATACAAGACTTATTAAGTTACTGGACTCATAGCATGTTGGTGCTGGGAAAATGACCAACCACATTTTTCATATGGGTGAATTGTATTCCAGGGAGGAAAGGTGTAGCTCTAAAAATTATGTAAATGATTAGTTTTAGAGCTGGAGCCCAATCACAGGACCTCTCAATCTAAGGCCAAGGAACTTCATACTTCCAAGCCTCTTTATTCTTTGTCAAATTACAGGAGCAAGTGACAAAATATTAAACTTGAGAAATTTAGCAAGACTGAGTAACAACCCCATCAGGCTTACATTGCCTCCTAAGAGAAACTCCACCTTATTTTTCTTTCCCAGGCTCAGCTTTTATAAATAAGTCAGGTCTTGATCCTCTGACTCAGAATACCTTTGTTAAGTAAAAATTTTTGTCTATCTGTTTCACCTATGTTTTCCTTAATCCTCAGTTTATCTTATAACATAAATATTTTTCTTCCTCTTCAGAGGTGAGGAAACAGATTGAAGGATTGTTAAAATATTTTCCCAAGACTACAGAGCTTTCAAGGGGTGAAATCTGAATTTGAAATCAGGTGTCATTTCAGTTATGCAATTCTGCCTATGTCAGACCTGTCTCCTCTCAGCTGTGCTTACTCTTGCATCTTTGTCTCTTGTTCACTCAGGTGGTGCTGGATGATCTAGAATGGGCCCATTCATATATCTGGGGGCCAGTTTACTGTTAGTAGGGAGAGAGAGACAACCTGGGCAGACTTCTAGAAAGCTATTCCAGTTTTGTTTCCATGGTGGTGACAGTATTCCAAAAGGGAGAAGAGAAGTTTTCAAAGCCCCTTGAGACCAAGACTTGCAACGCACGCATCACATCCTATGCTACAACCTATTGGCCAAATAAACCACAATATCATTTCTAGTAAAGAGGAAGAAAAACTGCTTCCGTTCTTGAAATCAGGGTCTCTAAAGAAAGGTAGCTTTTTTTTTTTCAACATACACAGATTATTGAGTTGTAGTTTAGCTTACCTCTTTCTATTCTAAACAGAGCTTTGGTACTAAAATATAATGTAATGAATTTGTGGTACAATTGTATTACACACAGAAGTCAAAATGGTGACTATAATATTGGGCCTTCTAATGAAGTATTAAAAGATTTCATCAAATTTATTTATGTATCCATTCTAAGACTTTGTAGTTTCATGTGTAAAATAGAAATAGGAAGCATTTATTACAAACATTTACTTTGAAAGGTTCTTGTCTTAGGATTTCATTAGCCACCTTGAGGTTAAACTATTTTGTAAATATAAATTCGTTTTTGGAAGAGAGTTTGTGAATGACTGTCTTTGTGTTCTGCCTACCAGGATGAGGTCACAGTTTATACAACCATTAGTCATTCTTTCTAGAATCTTTTAATACCTCCTTTTAGCCTTATTCTTAAGGGACTGGTCTTAGGTGACAGAGGAATGAGGATTTCAGAGCATTCCCAGTTAAGAAGAAACCCTTGGTCCCTCCAACTCATTCCCTAGCCTGGAGCCAGAGTGAATATTAAGTGTGTAAATCTGACCATGTGACTTCCCCATAATGCAATGTCTTCCACTTGCATTGGTTTAAAGATCAAAATCCTCTATATGGCTTCATATAAGTGTGATGTTTTGGTGTCGCTTCTGGGTTATTGCTGGTACCTTGCTCCACCCCATCTTTATTTACTCTCTCTTAGGTCTATGAACTCCCCAGGCTCTCTCCCATTTTAGGACTGTGCTACATACTCTTTTTTCTAATAGGACTGCTCTTCTTCTCTCCCTTCCCTTACAATGAGCTGCCATCTGGATCAACGCTTCTCATGTTTCAGCTCTCATTTAAATATCTCTTATTCAGGGAAGGCTTTTTGAGCAATAGACCAGAAAATTTATTTTGTCCATTGTTACATTCTTTAGAGACAAAACAGAAATAGTTTTGGTTATGTCCAGATATTTCCATTTTTGCACAAATCATGTTGAATTTAAATGAGCTTAATAAATCCCAGATATAGCTTTCCCTGTAGAAACAAGTGATGTAGCATCAATATGTACATCTAAACACTGAGTGCAAACCCTGAGAGGATGTTCTAAGTAACCATTGAGATAGCAATTTTACAACATGACATTTTGAACATTATACATAAAATAATTATAAATTCTTGCCAGGATAGCATGATTACAGACTGGAGATTTCAGAAAAAAAGATTTTAGAATACAAATGAGTAATTAAACAATGCTATATGCCTAACTGTGAATCTATGAATTATGTGAGAATATTATGGAGAAATTGATCACCTATCTAATATAGTTTGTCTGCAGTCCTGAGTGGATGAAGACAAGTAATGAGACAGAAGGTTGTAAAAGTAAGTTGAAGTCAGCTTGTATAGAACCTTGGTTGTAGAGCTAAAGCATCTGTACTTAATATGCTAATGAGTATATATCTAACTCTTCTCTTTTATGAAGAGTTGTAGAAATAGGTTGGCCTTCAAGACTTCCTGCTGCTTTTACCCAGTGTCATCAATCAATTGCAAGGTCTCTGAATATTAAATAGGTATATTTGAAAATAAGGAAAACCACATATTTCTTCTGAAAAAGCCAGAACATTAGATCTCGAGTAGAGGACTTCGTTTTTCTTTCCAGCTACAACTTGAAGTTAAATGTTTTAAACGTTAAATAAATCACAATCTTTTCATGGTTTAATAAGTCCAAGATATAGCTTTCCTTGTAGAAGCAAGTGATACATCATCAAAAAACTGAGTGCAAACACCAATAAATATGTGGTAGAGAATGTTCTAAGTAACCATTCAGACAGTGACTTTATAACATGATATTTTGAGCATTATACATAAAATATATATATATAATATGTATAATTGTTCCTCTCACTGCCATTATAACCAGAGAGGATGTCAGCTTGCTACTGAGACCATCAGTTCTAATTTGCTACCCCTAATGTTTACAAATAGATGCCGCACTCTTAGCTTCTCTGGAGAGCTTTGAACATCAGGGCATAATCTTTGAAGGGTTCATGGTTTCTCTATGCTTGGCAACAGAACTTGGGTTGTTTCTAATATTCAACATCCACAGTATCAAAAAGTGCCCCAACTATGTGTATAAATCTCACATCAACTACTGGAAAGAGGAAAACAAAGCATTTTTAAGGAAAATATTTTTAAAGCTGTCTTTAAAAATAAAGAAATTCAAGTTTTCAGAAGTCTACAGCATTGCCTTTGTGAGGAAAGCAAGCAAAAATTTTTTTTTTCCTTCTAATAGAGGAATTTCACCCTTATGTTTGAAAGCATGAGCTCTTCATTAAGGAAATTCTGGGTTCCAATACAAGCTGTTTTCTTTATTAGAACTTTGACTTTGATTGTGACTTAAACTCTCTGTTTTTGGTTTCATCAACTATAAAGAGAAAATCATAATAACCCCACCTTAAATGGTTAAGTAGTTTAAGTATAAGACTTATAATATTAACTGGCACCTAGTTAATAATTTTGCTGATTTTGTAAATGATAGCAGGAGTATTAACACAGTATTGGTATCCACATAAATATCAGCAAAATGTCAGGCACATAAGAAGCTCTCAATTACATGTGGAAAGATGCTGAGAATTTTTGGGACTGGTATTTTCATGCATGTCTTCTTTATTCAATCATATGAGCTGCTAGGAAGTTTTAGTATCTTTTATGGGCTTCATTTTATTCCACTGTCTGATGAGAATAAGGGATTAACCCCTATTTTAACAATGAAAAAAATGAAGATATCGGTTTTAAACCTAGATTCTGACTTCTCTTTTTGTGATTTCTCAAATCAGAGACTAAAGTTCTATAATTCTAGACACTAAGTAGTAAAAATAAATAAGCCTCTTAGGAATTGCTAAATTAGCTGATACTTGTTACAATGGATAAAACACTAAATAATTTTTTTTTCATAAGTTTTATCAGGGTTTCTCCAGTGTGGACGTGGAAGTGGGAAATCGCACCATCCTGACTGAATTCATCTTATTCGGCTTCTCAGCAGACCCCAGGTTGCAGGTGATTCTATCTGGAATATTTCTGATGCTCTATTTGGTAACTTTGTCAGGGAACATGACCCTGGTTCTTTTAATCCGCAATGATTCCTCCCTCACCCGCCCCCTGTAGTTTTTCATTGGCAACCTTTCTTTCCTGGATTTCTGGTACACATCTGTGTATATCCCCAAAATCCTAGCCATTTGTGTCTCAGATGATAAACGTATCTCCTTGGCTGGATGTGGGGCCCAGTTCTTCTTTTCCTGTGTTGTAGCTTACACTGAGTGCTATCTCCTAGCAGTCATGGCTTATGACCACCACGTGGCAATTTGTAGCCCATTGTTCTATTCAGGTACCATGTCCAGTTCTCTCTGTACTGGACTCATTGCTGGTGCTTACATAGGAGGGGTCTTAAATGCCATAGCCCATTATGCCAACACTTTCCGCCTGAGTTTCTGTGGTAAAAATATCATTGACCACTTCTTCTATGATGTACCACCATTGGTAAAAATGCCCTGTACAGACTCCCAGGTCTATGAAAAAGGCCTTCTGGGTATGGTGGGTTTCACAGTTCTCTCCAGCATTCTTGCCATACTGATTTCCAAACTCAACATCCTCCTGGCTATCCTGAGGATCTGCTCAGCCTCTGGAAGGTGCAAAGCCTTCTCCACCTCATCTTCCCACCTGATCTCAGTCATGCTTTTCTATGGATTGGTGCTCTTAATATATTCAAGGCCTAGCTCCATCTACTCCCTGGAGAGAGACGAATAAGCGTCCCTGTTCTACACCATGGTGTATCCAGTGCTCAAACTTCTCATCTATAGAGTGAGGAACAAAAGATGTCAAGGAGGCTTTCAGGAAAGCAACACAGACCATAAGACCACAAAGATGAAAAGTCATCTTTTTTTTTTTTTGCTGAATGTTTATTGAACTTTCCAAAATAGACATATGTTTGCAAACACAGCAATATTTAAATTAAATAAAACAAGTTATATGGAAGACTGAAATATTGTATAAACCACTCTTTGTTATCATTTTGTTGTGATGTAAAATATTTTGAACCTATAATATTAGTTTGTTTAATTTTGGTATTTTGCCTCTTTGCAGTACTAAGGTTTCTTCAAAATTTGTCCCCTTGCTTGTTTTGGGGAATTTTTGGAGAGAGATAAAAGGAATATGATGTTTTTTTGTGCATATTTGTTTTGACTCTGAAGCTTACCAAACAAGTTGTACTGCTTTTGGTGAAGGTATGGGATAGTTTGCTGAAAATTTGTTCAAGATTTTGAAATATTTATTTTAAGTAAGATGTCTGTCTTAGTTTCCTGGCTTCTATGCTAAATATCCACAAGATGTTAGCGTTACAGAACAGGAAGTTTTTCTCACAGTTTTGGGCTTAGAAGATGGTCCCTCCAGTGTCAGTGGCATTCTGGAGGGTTGGCAATCCTTGGGGTTCCTTGACTTCATGTCTCATAACAATGTCCTTTATTTTCTCTTCCCAGTTCTGTTGATTTCCAGCTTCTATTCCTCTAAGTGGCTTCCTTTCATAAAGCCTCCAGTATTAGCATTTAGTTTGAATCTCCTTCCATTGATCTGTACCTTACTTAAAAATAACATCTTTACTAAGTCTCATCTACATTGGGCTCATACCAACAGGAATGGATAAAGATTAAGACTATTTTTTTTCCTGAGGCTTATAATTCAATCTGCCACAGTGTCCCCACCAAATTGCTTCATAAAGATGAGATTGTATATACAGAAAACATCTAATACTTGTACATTCTATTGTAGGCAATGTTTAAGAGTTGCATACACAATAAAAATATAATTATAAAATCATAGAATGATGGCTTTTTTAGGATTGTGAACCAAAGTAAATACTGATCTTTCTCACAAATAATAGACACTCCACAGTGCTCTCCCTCATGGAGCAGCATTGTATATAACTTCACTAGAGGTAAATAAGAACAAGTGGAACAGGAGGAAACATACAAACAAACAAATAAAGCTCATTTATTTTAAACCCAATTTTGGTTTTCTACTACAAGAAGAATTAATGAAGAAAGCTACAATTCAATAAGTGTCAAATAATGGATTTTTAGTAGATATTTTATTAAATTCTCTGTACAACACTGCAGGTTAAGTAAGCTCAGAAGTAGGAATTCAGTTTTGGAAGCAAGCTAGCTGTTTCTGTAATGAGCACATTCACAAAATAAATCAAAAATAAAATTTTAGTACAAATAAATATAGGAATTTCACCATTTGTATTAGTGCTATTTCCTATCTTTCCATCTACCTGCATATTTTTTCTAGAACCTCACTGTTATCTTTTTTTCCCATCAAAAATTCTTAACATTCCTTATTCTTCTATTACCACAGAAGTCCTGAGAAAACTTAAAGGATTCGGGGCATATTTTTGAAATCACAGCAATCCATTAAATTCATCTTTACAATCATTTATTGCCCATCCCATGAGCATCAAAAGACCTGGTCAATCTTAGAGCAGAGAATCAAATAATATTTAATTCTTTGGGATTCCAGGTATATTACATAATCTTCTATTTTTTAAAAATAAAATCAAAATACCTTAGAATGAGAATAATTATTGTCTGAAGGTTCAAGTGGAAGTCCTTAAAATTGCTCCCTTTATAAACCTTTTGCCAACATAATAAACAAAACGAAAAACTGCATGCCTAGGGAAGTGCAGAAGTTAGTCTTTTCTTTGAACACTTTGTTGAATGAACTCTGTACAGAATCAACAATAGTAACTTGACATGTGTTTATGGAACCATCTTTAATATAGTGAGCTGTTTTCCTGCTAAGGACATTGATGGTATTCAAATACAAGGGACAATGTCATGGAAAATATACTCATTGGTCCTGACCTATGTAGATGTTGTAGCTCTGTGTGGTGTGAAAAGAGTAAAACCTTATTTAAATCCTCAAAAACTGTACAATTGAACAGGCTCAAGGTAGTGTCAAACAGTTAGAGTCTTTGAGTTTACTGAGTTTGCCTCAGTAATGAGAGACTGGAACATTTTGGTCAATCTTCAAAATCTTCTACAGTGTTTAGAAGATGTTCTACACACTTAATGTTCACACATATGAACACACTTCTATTCACACATCTTACTAATCAAGTGGATATGTAACATGTTCTGTGCATGTCACTCAGCTTCTTTCCCCAGACATGCCAGTTAATGCTCAATGGACCCATATAAAAAGTGACCAGATCAGTTATCATGGGCTCATCCACATGGGCTTTCCTCATCAAGGTGGATTTGGCCACCTCCACTGCATGGTGTCCAAAATTCTGATAACAGAGGTCACCACTTTGTCTCTGATATTTCATTATTATCTAGAGGATTTGTAGACTCACTTCAATTAGACTACTTTCTACTAATCCTAAATGGCAGAGGTAATGATTTTCCTTTCAGAAACAGGTGCAATTTTTGCACGTGTTTGTTTTATGCATCCATTTTCTTGCTAGTGTTTTCCTGGCAGTATTTCTAAATGTGAACTCTATAATGTATTATTCATAAGCATGCATATTGATCAGGATTCTCCAGTGAAACAGAATCTACAGGAGATATATGTAAATGATATGAGATTTTATAGAATTGTCTCATACTACTGTGGGGATGCACAAGTCCAAATTCTGTAGGGCAGGCTGTAAGCCAGAGACTCCAATGAATATCTTCAATGAGTTCCCCAGGAGACGCTCATTGTTTGAAATAGAGATGGAAATTCTCTCTGAATGCTGAAATCACTTCTCCATTTAAGGCTTTCAACTGATTGGATGAGACATCAGTCATTATTGATGGCAATATCCTCAGGTGATTGCCGATGTAATCAGCTATAGATGCAATTAAAGTCCATGGAATACTCTTGTATTACAATTAGTTCAGTGCTTGCTTGACCCAAGAACTGGGCACCATTTCCTGGCCAAGTTGACACATTAAGCCTAACCATCACAGCATGGTATCTCTTCAGTCATTAACTGGGATTGAAGGATGCATTAGATGGAAATGGATTAGCAACAAGGTCTTCTGTCCACAGAAATTATTGGTTTTATTATTATAACCCATCATCCAGAAGTAATATGTTTCATGGAATTGCAGAATAATTAAAGGAAGCCTCAGTCGATATTGCTGAGGTGTTCTCCAAAAAGTGCTATATGTTTTAAAATGGCAGGCAATATAAGATGCCATCTTTCTTTATCAAGAACATATATGCCCAGGAGCTAAGGGTATGATGTGGACATGCCCCTTGTAGTGGTCAGGAAAATGAGCCTTGCAGCTCTCCTAGTCCAGAGAATATAATTGACCAAATAACCTAGGTTCAGAGCTCTGAAATCCATTTCCACATGTGCATGAAATGCATGCTTACTGAAGAATACTGCCAGCCAGCAAGTCAGGATCACAGAGATAAAAAGGCAGACTGTTCCTGTTAGACCCTGAACTCCTCTCATAACAGATTTTAACTCGTGACCGTCTGACTTACTTTTCTGAGCTTTCCTTAGACTCCACAAGAGTCTAAGAGGCTTCCACATGTCCTTCCTTTCCTCTCTCCTTCATTTGGGGGTCAGACTTGCATTTTAATCTGCTGTCACACCTCAACTTTTCTGTCTCCCTCCCTTCTTTGCCATGCACAAACACAGGTGTTTCCTCTGGTAATATCCTTGCACATGTTACTACATCTTCATCTCTGCCTCTCAGAGGACCCTGGGCTCCATAGTCTCTTTAATATTGTATCAAATAGTTTACTAAAATTTTATTTCCTCTCACTTTAACCTCAGGGTCAGTGGAATAGGAAGTCTTTGTACAAAGGGGAAGAGTGCTTTACAAAAAGATCACCATCAATGTTCTGATCAATTTGTATCTGGGTCTACCCCTGGCCAACCAGGACTCTACTGGCCTTGAATCAACAGGGATCACTCTACTGAGAAGTGTGATTGATCTAATCATCAGAGGGAAATTAGTATATGCTACAAAATGGGTTCAGAAAAGCTATTTTTTTAATCTAAGTATTTAGTAGTGCACCTTTCTGTACTCTCTTAGTATACTCTTTAGCAGAAAACCCAGAAAAAACAAGGCATCCAATCACTCTCATCTCACAAGAAGTAAAATTTGGGGTACTTTATCAGGAAATATTCCCATTCAACTGAAGTTCTGTAAAAGAATAAATAGATCAGAACCACAAAGAAGGCAGTTATATAATGATTCATTATTAGCAATTATGTAATAGTATTATAGATCTTTACAGACCTTTGTAACTTCACTTACTTTTGTCTTTTGTTTAGACACAAAGTGGACTGTGAATGCAAACATTAGACTATGGTTTTGGGATTACAAGAGACCTGTAATCCAGAAATTCCCCTGGCTCATGGTCTATGCTGTAAATGACATTCAGAAGTTTTACGTTTTCTTTATAGAACATTTAAATTCTTTTTTTAAAATACTTTTTGATATTTTTTAAAAGATACTTACATTACATAAACGTTATGTAAAAAATATAGCAGATTCTTATTTGCCCCCTCCCTACCCCTCCCAAATTTTCCCACATTAACAACGTCCTTCATTAGTGTGGTACATTTTTTACAATTGATGAATACATTTTGAAGCATTGCCACTAAGGGTGGATTATAGTTTACACTGTAGTTTATGCTTTCTCCCACACAATTTTGTAAGTTGTGGCAAGATATATTATAGCCTGTATCTGTCATTGCAGTGTCATTCAGGACAATTCATAAGCTCTGAAATTGCCTCCATATTGCAGCTGTTTTTCCCTCTCCTTCCTCTCCAAATCTCAGGTGGCCACTGCCTCCAAATCAATGATAAAATTCTTCCATTGCTAGAATAACAATAAGTCTATAGTAGAATACTGGTAAGTTTACTCTAGCCCATCATTCATTCCCCAATCCTGAGGATTCTGGGATGGTGATGCCCACTCCACCTCTAAGAGGGGGCTTAGATCCCATGGGGTAGATAGATGGAACTAACTTGCTTTCAGTTGCAGACTCTCTTTGTTCCCTGGGATGCTCGGTGCCCATTATCATCTCCTTGTTAGTTGTCCTGGGTGAGTACAATGAACTGGAGTGTAGGTCTTGCAACTTTGTTGAGATTCAGGGCCCAACTGGCACATGGACAGCCCAATCATTTAAGCCTCTTGGACATACACTTATCAACTCCAATACTAACTATATGTTCAGATAGAAGGTGCAGAAGAGCCTTGACTAGGGAAACTGCAAATGAGTTGAACTTTGTCACCCTGGGAAGCATAAATTCCCAAGTAGGGCCTACAGGTAGGGCACCAAACTCCTGAGCTGTCTGCCCTGGCTATAGTGCCTGGATGTCTCAATAGCCCTCAGGAGCCCTGCTATTTGAGGCAATATTTACTTTGGCAGTCAATGAGATCCTGCTGAGATGTGTATAAATGTAACCTCTGGAATGACAACCTAACTCACTTTGAAGTCTTTTAGTCATATAAACTCATTTGTATTTACCATTTCACCTATTTCATCAAGCTCTTTTTCCAGTTGCATTGCTAGTTGGTACTTGGTAGTAATCCATTGGTGTCAGGGAGGCTCATCCCCAGGAGTCATGTCCCATGCTGGGGGGATGGTAATGCATTTATATGCTGTGCTTGACTTAGAGAGAGACCATATTTAAGCAATAAGGAGGCTCTCAGTAGGCAACTCTTAGGCACCCTATAATACTAGGCTAACTTTCAATTTCAAAAGTAAAGTTTTATAAGTACAGTCATCAATATCAAAGGCCCATCAGTGGCCTATCCTCATTCACTAGTCACTGCCTCTGTACTTGTGGGATTCTTGTTATCCCATTAGAGAATGTGGCAGAGCTCCCCAGGATGGGAATTCAATATTCTTTTGGTTATTGTGTGAATCTCCACCCACTGTGACCATGCCCCATGAACACATGAACACATTTATATGCCTTATAGATATGCCCCAGGTGAACCTCCTCCCATTCATCCACCATTACTGACACCCCACACCAATAATCCTCCTCTGTTACAGTTGTAACCTTTCTGTGATCCAAAACTTCTTCAAAAATGAAGCCAACAAAATAACCAAAAACAATTAATAAAAAAATGAAATAATATAGTATAAAAGATAACAAATAAAATACAAAATTTTTAAAAATAGGAATAATAAATAATAATAAAAATATAAGATAAAAAATGAAATTATATCTTTCATCACTGTAAGATCTTTTGTTTTGTATATACAGAGACATTTTCTTCTGTTTATTTCCCATGTCTTATTTTTCCATTTGTCTTTAAAGAAGCTTTAGTCTACAGAAAAGTGATATACAGAATATAGGGAATTCCCATATACCCAAAATTCTCCCCCTTTTCCTTCTTCCCCTATTGATAACATTTTACATGTGGATGATATATTTGTTACAAATGATGTACAAATATTGAAACATTGCTTCTTACCATGGTCAATGATATACATTATGGTTTACATTCCAAAATTCCACACACTTTTATAAATTTTGGTACAATTTAACATGGCTTGTATCCATCATTGCAAAATCATGTAGAACAATTCCATCACCCCAAAAATTCCTTAGGGTCTATGTTGTAAATGACTTTCAAAAGATTTATATTTACTTTATATAAATTTAATTTCAAGAGATTTTTGCATGAACATCCATAAACATTTTTACTTATTTAATGCTTAATTCATTAAACTAATATCTAAAGGACATATCTTGTAAACCACTTTCCTTTGAATTTTAATGATTTTCTTTATAATTAGAGTAATTACATTTCCTCAGGAATTTTTTCTGTAGTTTCAAATTAATATGGCCGATACTGTTGAATGTTTTAAACCTTAAATTTTGAACGGACTACGCCAACAGAATGAACAAAAACTTATTGAAAAATGATACATATCCTAAAATATCAATGTCATATTATAATTAAATATTAAATGAATATTTATTTTATATATTCCTAAGATTTTTACTTGTCTTACTTTTTCTTCTTATTAGGGTTTTGGTATTATTATTTAGTCCTGATTACAGAGTTGGTTTTCCAGACACAAAACAATAGATTATACACTTAGGCCAACTAAAATTATAGTCTCTCTGTAGATGTGATTCTTGTTTGGACAATGGAACTTGGTTCCTTCTCCTAGAAATATTAAATAGGAGCCCTTAACAATCAATCTGAGCTTCCTTGTTGTAGTTAAATTTCAGGGTTATGACAATAGCACGTCTTGAGGACAATTGTGCCACATCACTTCAATATTTGAAATCATTGTTTCTCTCCAGTATAGATATATTTTTTACTTTATTTTCATTGACATTAAATAACTAATTTTCTGTCACTGTAACATTCTGATTCAGTCTGTTAATGCTTAAAAAGTGTGTGTTTTTATGGGGACTTTAACATCTGTAGAGGGAAAATTATTGAGAGCTCATGTTTTGAAAAATACCCAAGTCAGAATATGCAGCTTTCCTTTTTAGAATATTTGTCTAAATCAATACTTTTAGAATTCCAATGCCTCTGTTGGACTTCTTTTAGGTTACTGTGTGTGAAAATTGACACTGATTGTATCCCTTGACCCACTTTCCATGTTAATGTATATGGCCATCAGTGCTGACTGGTCCTTCCTTTTTCTGTGTGGTACTCCTATATTTTCTGGGACTACACGGCTAAGTAACAGTTCCTTGCATTTTTTTTTTTTACTGCCTACACAAATAGACACATGGACATATTTTTATTTTATAAATATAACTTACATCAACATTACCTTACTTTGAAAAATCAATCAAAATTGCATGGACTGTATCATACCTGCCCCCTTTTTAACACAGTACCTGTTTGTATTCTCTATATAAACATTTAATTTTTTTTCCTTTTTTGAAAAAAGGTTTATTATTATTAAAGAATCTTTAGATTATAAAAATATTATATCAAAACTACAGGGGATTCCCATGTACTTCACTCCCTCTCCTCCCACACTTTCCCATATTAACAACATCTTTCATTAGTGTGGTACATTAGTAACAACTGATGAACACAAATTGAAGCATTATACTAACCAAGGGAATAGTTTACATTATAGTTTACACTCTGCCCTGCACAATTTTATAAGTTTTGATAAAATGTATAATGGCCTATATACGTCATTGCAATGTCATGCAGGGCAATTCCAGTGTCCCAAAATTGTGCCCATGTTGTAAATATTCTTCCCTCTCCCTCCTCTTGGATCCTCTGGTGCTTTTCTTTCAATGATACATGTTCTTCCATTGCTAGAATTTAACATAAGTCTTAACAGTTGCTTTTATATCAATGATACATGTTCTTCCATTGCTAGAATTATCGTAAGTCTTAATTGTTGCTTTCCCCCTTTATGCTAGTTCATTCTTCAATCTTGAAGATTTTGGAATGGTGATGCCTACACTGACTCCAATTGAGAGAAGGCTTAGTTCCTATGGGCAGATGGATGGAACTGTATTGCTTGCAGTTGCAGATAGTCTCTACTTCCCAGGGTGGACATTGTCCATCATCATTCTTTTGTTAGTTGTCCTTGATAACATTTTTCTTTTTAATAATAGAAACATTTCCCTTTTTAATAACAGGTACACATAGATTTTCATTTCTCAAGTTGTTTTTCTTTACCATAGTTATTCTGCTTTATTATAATAATTTGTGCTTTGGTCCTCAGAAAGTCCACAATTTGGAAGAAATCCTTGTAAGTTACTCCCTATAAAATAAACCATAGGCCCATAGCGTAATTCACAGAAAAAATAATCTATAGGTTCTTTACTAATTTTTCCATATTGAATGAACATAAATGAGAGATAAAGACATTGGTGAGACCATGCTTTTGGAGCTTATTTTGCACCAATGTGATTTCTGGGTGCTGCTGGATCTCTGCTAATGCTCTTGGGGAAACAGTACATATAAAATGTTTTAAAAATTCTGTGAGGGGAATAGAAAGTGATGGCTGGCATGTAGTTTTAATTATAAGAAAATATTAGAAATTATTTGAACATATTTGCTCCTATTTTGAAGAAATTACTATATAGATATTTACTATATATATCAGTCTGCCAAAATCTACTTACATTAAAGAGATGTAAGGCTCTTACAGAGATGTGGGCTGTTCTTTTACTTTTCTTTAAGAGTAGAGTTCTTTTGGGTTTTCGTTGGTATGTTTTTAATCTATTATTCATTCCAAGTTGTATTTTATATTAGACTTTTATCTCTAAGTTTTCCCGAATTTTCTTTTCTTAGGTCTACTGAAAGGTCATGTGTCAGGGTGGAAAATTCTGTCACTTTTTAAGAATCCTTGACCACAATGGGCCAAAACGGCAAAATGTTTGAGATAAAAAACTTGAACAAAAATTGTGGTTGCATCTTCTTAGACATAGAGATTCTGGATTATTTCAAGAGTTTATAGACAGCCTCTTTCACATCCTTATTCCTCAGACTATAGATCATGGTGTTCAACATGGGGAACACCACAGTGTAAAATGTAGAAGTTGTTTTGTCTCTGTCCAGAGAATAGCTTGATTGGGGGCGAGCATATGTGTAGAGAATGGAGCCATAGTATAAGGTAACAGAGATCAGGTGGGAAGAACAGGTGGAGAAGGCTTTGAGGCGGCCCTGGGTAGAGTGGATCCTCATGATGATGATGATGAGGAAGAGGTAGGATGCTAGTATGAACACAGAGGGGGCAATGACATTGGAAGCCAGGAGGAAGAACAGCACAGCCTGGTAGCCATCCTTCCTGCAACAAGCGAGTTTCACCAGGGGAAGGAAATCACAGAAGAAGTCATCAATGATGTTGTCATGACAGAATTTCAAGGCAAAAGTTCTTTTGGTGATCATGGAAGTGTTACTAAAGCCACCAAGATATGAAGCTGCTACCAAAAACACACATAGCTTTATGGATATTGCCTGAGAATAAAGCAGTGGCTTTGAGATGGCCACATATCGGTCATAAGCCATGGCAGCCAACAGGAAACACTCACTATAGCCCAGCCCAGGGAGAAGAAGGACTGAGCTACACAGCCAGCAAAGGAGATGCTCTTTTCTTCAGAGATGAAAGACACTAGAATCTTTGGGGTGTACACGGAGGAATACCAGAGATCCAGAAAAGCCAAGTGTATTAGTCAGCCAAAGGGGTGCTAATGTGAAATACCAAAAATGGGTTGGTCTTTATAAAGGGTATTTATTTGGGGTAGAAGTCCACAGTTACCAGGCCATAAACCATAAGTTTCTTCCCTCACCAAAGTCCATTGTCATGTGTTGGAGCAAGACAGCTGCCGACATTTGCCCAGGGTTCAGGCTTCTGGAGTTCT